>JBBMOL010000868.1:0-62246 GCA_037954665.1 Laguncularia racemosa | reverse complement strand
GTAGCAGCTATGTTTGCAATGACAATATTTGCGGTGACAAATGCCGCAATGATATTTGTGGTTACAATGTTTGTAGTCACATATTTTGCAACGACAACATTTGTTGTGTGGTAATTGCAGCTACATTGTTTGAGTAACACATGGACATTTATAGTGACAATACATAGAGTGATTGCAATTGGCCATGATATTTTCATTGCGATGGTATCAACAATTTGACAACATTTGTAGCAATGATTTTGTAGAGCTATGTTTGCAATGACAATATTTGCGGTGACAACTGCCGCAATGATATTTGTGGTTACAATGTTTGTAGTCACATATTTGCAACGACAAATTTTTTGTAGTGGTAATGCAGCAATTTGTTTGAGTAACTACATGACATTTATAGTGACAATACATAGAGTGATTACAATTGTGGCCATGATATTTTCATCGCGATGGTCAACAATGTTGAAAAATTTGAGCGATGATTTTTGTAGCAGCTATGTTTGCAATGACAATATTTGCGGTGACAACTACCGCAATGATATTTGTGGTTACAATGTTTGTAGTCACAATATTTGCAACGACAACATTTGTTGTAGTGGTAATTGCAGCTACTTCGTTTGAGTAACGACAAGGACATTTATAGTGACAATACGTAGAGTGATTACGATTGTGGCCATGATATTTTCATCGCGGTGGTAGCGACATTGTTGACAACATTTGAAGCAATGATATTTGTAGCAGCTATGTTTGCAATGACAATATTTGCGGTGACAACTGCCGCAATGATATTTGTGGTTACAATGTTTGTAGTCACAGTATTTGCAACGACAACGTTTGTTGTAGTGGTAATTGCAGCTAATTTGTTTGAGTAACTACATGGACATTTATAGTGACAGCACATAGAGTGATTGCAATTGTGGCCATGATATTTTCATTGCGATGTCGTCAACAATGTTGAGAACATTTGTAGCGATGATTTTTGTAGCAGCTATGTTTGCAATGACAATATTTGCGGTGACAACTGCCGCAATGATATTTGTGGTTACAATGTTTGTAGTCACAGTATTTGCAACGATAACGTTTGTTGTAGTGGTAATTTCAGCTACTTTGTTTGAGTAACGTCAAGGACATTTACAATGACAATACGTAGAGTGATCACGATTGTGGCCATGATATTTTCAACGCGGTGGTAGCGACATTGTTGACAACATTTGTAGCAATGATAATTGTTGCAGCTATTTTTGCAATGACAATATTTGCGGTGTCAACTACCGCAATGATATTTGTGGTTACAATGTTTGTAATCACAATACTTGCAACGACAACATTTGTTGTAGTGGTAATTGCAGCTACTTTGTTTGAGTAATGACAGGACATTTATAGTGACAACACTAAGTGATTACGATTGTGGCCATGATATTTTCAACGCGATGGTAGCGAAAATTGTTGACAACATTTGTGCATGATAATTGTAGCAGCAATGTTTGCAATGACAATATTTACGGTGACAAATGCCGCATATGATATTTGTGGTTACAATGTTTGTAGTGACATATTTGCAACGACAAAATTTGCTTGTAGTGGTAATGCAGCTACTTTGTTTGAGTAACGACATGGACATTTATAGTGACAATACATAAGAGTGATTACATTGTGGCATGATATTTTCATCGCGATGGCAGCAACAATGTTGACAACATTTGTAGCGATGATATTTGTAGCAGCTATGTTTGCAATGACAATATTTGCGGTGACAACTGCCGCAATGATATTTGTTGTTACAATGTTTGTAGTCACAATATTTGCAACGACAACATTTGTTGTACTTGTAATTCAGCAACATGTTTGAGTAACGACATGGACATTTACAGTGACAATACATAGAGTGATTACAATTGTGGCCAGATATTTTCATCGCGATGGTAACAACAATGTTGACAACATTTGTAGAAATGATATTTGAAGCAGCTATGTTTGCAATGACAATATGCGGTGACAACTGCCGCTATGATATTTGTGGTTACAATGTTTGTAGTGACATATTTGCAACGACAACATTTCTTGTAGTGGTAGATGCAGCTACATTTGTTTGAGTAACGACATGGACATTTATAGTGACAATACATAGAATGATTGCAATTGTGGCATGATATTTTCATTGCGATGGCGTCAACAATGTTGACAACATTTGTAGCGATGACTTTTGTAGCTGCTATATTGCAATGACAATATTTGCGGTGACAACTACCGCAATGATATTTGTGGTGACAATGTTTGTAGTCACAGTATTTGCAACGGCAACATTGGTTGCAGTGGTAATTGCAGCTGCTTTGTTTGAGTAACTACATGGACATTTGTAGTAACAATACATAGAGTGATTGCAATTGTGGCCATTATATCTTCATTGCGATGGCATCAACAATGTTGACAACATTTGTAGCGATGATTTTTGTAGCAGCTATGTTTGCAATGACAATATTTGAGGTGACAACTGCCGCAACGATATTTGTGGTTACAATGTTTGTAGTCACAATATTTGCAACGACAACATTTGCAATAGTGGTAATTGCAGCTACTTTGTTTGAGTAACGATAAGGACATTTATAGTGACAATACGTAGAGTGATTACGATTGTGGCCATGATATTTTCAACGCGATGGTGGCGACATTGTTGACAACATTTGTAGCAATGATAATTGTAGCAGCTATGTTTGCAATGACAATATTTAGGGTAACAAATGCCGCAATGATATTTGTGGTTACAATGTTTGTAGTCACAGTATTTGCAAGGATAACATTTGTTGTGGTGGTAATTGCAGCTACTTTGTTTGAGTAACAACATAGACATTTATAGTGACAATACATAGAGTGACTGCAATCATGGCCATTATATTTTCATTGCGATGGCATCAACAATTTTGAGAACATTTGTAGCGATGATTTTTGTAGTAGCTATGTTTGCAACTACAATATTTGCGGTGACAACTGCCGCAATGATATTTGTGGTTACAATGTTTGTAGTCACAGTATTTGCAACGACAATGTTTGTTGTAGTGGTAATTGCAGCAAATTTGTTTGAGTAACTACATGGACATTTATAGTGACAATACATAGAGTGATTGCAATTGTGGCCATGATATTTTCATTGCGATGGCGTCAACAATGTTGACAACATTTGTAGCGATCATTTTTGTAGCAGCTATGTTTGCAATGACAATATTTGCGGTGACAACTGCCGCAACGATATTTGTGGTTACAATGTTTGTAGTCACAATATTTGCAATGACAACATTTGTTGTTGTGGTAATTGCAGCTACTTTGTTTGAGTAACGATAAGGACATTTATAGTGACAATACGTAGAGTGATTACGATTGTGGCCATCATATTTTCAACGCGATGGTAGCGACAATGTTGACGACATTTGTAGCAATGATAATTGTAGCAGCTATGTTTGCAATGACAATATTTAGGGTAACAAATGCCGCAATGATATTTGTGGTTACAATGTTTGTAGTCACAGTATTTGCAAGGACAACATTTGTTGTGGTGGTAATTGCAGCTACTTTGTTTGAGTAAATACATGGACATTTGTAGTGATAATACATTGTGTGATTGTAATCGTAGCCATGGTATTTTCATTGCGATGGCATCTACAATTTTGACAACATTTCTAGTGATGATTTTTATATCAGCTATGTTTGCAATGACTATATATGCGGTGACAACTGCCGCAATGATATTTGTGGTTACAATGTTTGTAGTCACAGTATTTGCAACGACAACATTTGTTGCAGTGGGAATTGCAGCTACTTTGTTTGAGTAACTGCATGGACATTTATGGTGACAATACGTAGAGTGATTGCAATCGTGGCCATGATAATTTCATTGTGATGGCATCAACAATTTTGACAACATTTGTAGCGATGATTTTTGTAGCAGCTATGTTTGCAACGACAATATTTGCGGTGACAACTGCCGCAATGATATTTGTGGTTACAATGTTTGTAGTCACAGTATTTGCAACGATAACGTTTGTTGTAGTGGTAATTTCAGCTACTTTGTTTGAGTAACGTCAAGGACATTTACAATGACAATACGTAGAGTGATCACGATTGTGGCCATGATATTTTCAACGCGGTGGTAGCGACATTGTTGACAACATTTGTAGCAATGATAATTGTAGCAGCTATGTTTGCAATGACAATATTTGCGGTGACAACTACCGCAATGATATTTGTGGTTACAATGTTTGTAGTCACAATACTTGCAACGACAACATTTGTTGTAGTGGTAATTGCAGCTACTTTGTTTGAGTAATGATAAGGACATTTATAGTGACAACACGTAGAGTGATTACGATTGTGGCCATGATATTTTCAACGCGATGGTAGCGACATTGTTGACAACATTTGTAGCAATGATAATTGTAGCAGCAATGTTTGCAATGACAATATTTACGGTGACAAATGCCGCTATGATATTTGTGGTTACAATGTTTGTAGTGACATTATTTGCAACGACAAAATTTCTTGTAGTGGTAGATGCAGCTACTTTGTTTGAGTAACGACGTGGACATTTATAGTGACAATACATAGGGTGATTGCAGTTGTGGGCATGATATTTTCATCACGATGGCAGCAACAATGTTGACAACTTTTGTAGCGATGATATTTGTAGCAGCTATGTTTGCAATGACAATATTTGCGGTGACAAGTGCCGCAATGATATTTGTTGTTACGATGTTTGTAGTCACAATATTTGCAACGACAACATTTGTTGTACTTGTAATTCCAGCAACATCGTTTGAGTAACGACATGGACATTTACAGTGACAATACATAGAGTGATTACAATTGTGGCCGGGATATTTTCATCGCGATGGTATCAACAATGTTGACAACATTTGTAGCAATGATATTTGAAGCAGCTATGTTTGCAATGACAGTATTTGCGGTGACAACTGCCGCTATGATATTTGTGGTTACAATGTTTGTAGTGACATTATTTGCAACGACAACATTTCTTGTAGTGGTAGATGCAGCTACTTTTTTTGAGTAACGACATCGACATTTATAGTGACAATACATAAAGTGATTACAATTGTGGGCATGATATTTTCATCGCGATGGCAGCAACAATGTTGACAACATTTCTGGCGATGATATTTGTAGCAGCTATGTTTGCAATGACAATATTTGCGGTAACAACTGCCGTAATGATATTTGTGGTTACAATGTTTGTAGTCGCAGTATTTGCAACGACAACGTTTGTTGTAGTGGTAATTGCAGCTAATTTGTTTGAGTAACTACATGGACATTTATAGTGACAATACATAGAGTGATTGCAATTGTGGCCATGATATTTTCATTGCGATGGCGTCAACAATGTTGACAACATTTCTAGCGATGACTTTTGTAGCTGCTATGTCTGCAATGACAATGTTTGCGGTGACAACTACCGCAACGATATTTGTGGTTACAATGTTTGTAGTCACAATATTTGCAACGACAACATTTGTTGTAGTGGTAATTGCAGCTACTTTTTTTGAGTAAATACATGGACATTTGTAGTGACAATACATTGTGTGATTGTAATCATGGCCATGATATTTTCATTGCGATGGCATCTACAATTTTGACAACATTTCTAGCGATGATTTTTATATCAGCTATGTTTGCAATGACAATATATGCGGTGACAACTGCCGCAATGATATTTGTGGTTACAATGTTTGTAGTCACAGTATTTGCAACGACAACATTTGTTGCAGTGGTAATTGCAGCTACTTTGTTTGAGCAACTGCATGGACATTTATGGTGACAATACGTAGAGTGATTGCAATCGTGGCCATGATAACTCCATTGCGATGGCATCAACAATTTTGACAACATTTGTAGCGATGATTTTAGTAGCAGCTATGTTTGCAACGACAATATTTGCGGTGACAACTGCCGCAATGATATTTGTGGTTACAATGTTTATAGTCACTATATTTGCAACGATAACGTTTGTTGTAGTGGTAATTGCAGCTACTTTGTTTGAGTAACGACAAGGACATTTATAGTGACAATACGTAGAGTGATTACGATTGTGGCCATGATATTTTCATTGCGATGGCGTCAACAATGTTGACAACATTTGTAGCGATGACTTTTGTAGCTGCTATGTTTGCAATGACAATGTTTGCAGTGACAACTACCACAACGATATTTGTGGTTACAATGTTTGTAGTCACAATATTTGCAACGACAACATTTGTTGTAGTGGTAATTGCAGCTACTTTGTTTGAGTAAATACATGGACATTTGTAGTGACAATACATTGTGTGATTGTAATCGTGGCCATGATATTTTCATTGCGATGGCATCAACAATGTTGACAACATTTGTAGCGATGATTTTTGTAGCAGCTATGTTTGCAACGACAATATTTGCGGTGACAACTGCCGCAATGATATTTGTGGTTACAATGTTTGTAGTCACAGTATTTGCAACGACAACGTTTGTTGTAGTGGTAATTGCAGCTAATTTGTTTGAGTAACTATATGGACATTTATAGTGACAATACATAGAATGATTGCAATTGTGGCCATGATATTTTCATTGCGATGGCGTCAACAATGTTGACAACATTTGTAGCGATGACTTTTGTAGCTGCTATATTTGCAATGACAATATTTGCGGTGACAACTACCGCAATGATATTTGTGGTGACAATGTTTGTAGTCACAGTATTTGCAACGGCAACATTGGTTGCAGTGGTAATTGCAGCTGTTTTGTTTGAGTAACTACATGGACATTTGTAGTAACAATACATAGAATGATTGCAATTGTGGCCATTATATCTTCATTGCGATGGCATCAACAATGTTGACAACATTTGTAGCGATGATTTTTGTAGCAGCTATGTTTGCAATGACAATATTTGTGGTGACAACTGCCGCAACGATATTTGTGGTTACAATGTTTGTAGTCACAATATTTGCAACGGCAACATTTGTTGTAGTGGTAATTGCAGCTACTTTGTTTGAGTAACGATAAGGACATTTATAGTGACAATACATAGAGTGATTACGATTGTGGCCATGATATTTTCAACGCGATGGTAGCGACATTGTTGACAACATTTGTAGCAATGATAATTGTAGCAGCTACGTTTGCAATGACAATATTTAGGGTAACAAATGCCGCAATGATATTTGTGGTTACAATGTTTGTAGTCACAGTATTTGCAAGGACAACATTTATTGTGGTGGTAATTGCAGCTACTTTGTTTGAGTAACAACATAGACATTTATAGTGACAATACATAGAGTGACTGCAATCATGGCCATTATATTTTCATTGCGATGGCATCAACAATTTTGAGAACATTTGTAGCGATGATTTTTGTAGTAGCTATGTTTGCAACTACAATATTTGCGGTGACAACTGCCGCAATCATATTTGTGGTTACAATGTTTGTAGTCACAGTATTTGCAACGACAATGTTTGTTGTAGTGGTAATTGCAGCAAATTTGTTTGAGTAACTACATGGACATTTATAGTGACAATACATAGAGTGATTGCAATTGTGGCCATGATATTTTCATTGCGATGGCGTCAACAATGTTGACAACATTTGTAGCGATGATTTTTGTAGCAGCTATGTTTGCAATGACAATATTTGCGGTGACAACTGCCGCAATGATATTTGTGGTTACAATGTTTGTAGTCACAATATTTGCAACGACAACATTTGTTGTAGTGGTAATTGCAGCTACTTTGTTTGAGTAACGACAAGGACATTTATAGTGACAATACGTAGAGTGATTACGATTGTGGCCATCATATTTTCAACGCGATGGTAGCGACAATGTTGACGACATTTGTAACATAGCTGCTACAAAAATCATCGCTACAAATGTTGTCAACATTGTTGATGCCATCGCATGAAAATATCATGGCCACAATTGCAATCACTCTATGTATTGTCACTATAAATGTCATGTAGTTACTCAAACAAAGTAGCTGCAATTACCACTACAACAAATGTGTCGCTTGCAAATATTGTGACTACAAACATTGTAACCACAAATATCATTGCGGCAGTTGTCACCGCAAATATTGTCATTGCAAACATAGCTGCTACAAAAATCATCGCTACAAATGTTGTCAACATTGTTGATGCCATCGCAATGAAAATATCATGGCCACAATTGCAATCACTCTATGTATTGTCACTATAAATGTCCATGTAGTTACTCAAACAAAGTAGCTGCAATTACCACTACAACAAATGTTGTCGTTGCAAATACTGTGACTACAAACATTGTAACCACACAAATATCATTGCGGCAGTTTTCACCGCAAATATTGTCATTGCAAACATAGCTGCTACAAAAATCATCGCTACAAATGTTGTCAACATTGTTGATGCCATCACAATGAAAATATCATCACCACAATTGCAATCAGTCTATGTATTATCACTATAAATGTCCATGTAGTTACTCAAACAAAGTAGCAGCAATTACCATTACAACAAATGTGCAAATATTGTGACTACAAACATTGTAACCACAAATATCATTGCGGCAGTTGTCACCACAAATATTGTCATTGCAAACATAGCTGCTACAAAAATCATCGCTACAAATGTTGTCAACATTGTTGATGCCATCGCAATGAAAATATCATGGCCACAATTGCAATCACTCTATGTATTGTCACTATAAATGTCCATGTAGTTACTCAAACAAAGTAGCTGCAATTACCACTACAACAAATGTTGTCGTTGCAAATATGTGACTACAAACATTGTAACCACAAATATCATTGCGGCAGTTGTCACCGCAAATATTGTCATTGCAAACATAGCTGCTAAAAATCATCGCTACAAATGTTGTCAACATTGTTGATGCCATCGCAATGAAAATATCATGGCCACAATTGCAATCACTCTATGTATTGTCACTATAAATGTCCATGTAGTTACTCAAACAAAGTAGCTGCAATTACCACTACAACAAATGTTGTCGTTGCAAATACTGTGACTACAAACATTGTAACCACAAATATCATTGCGGCAGTTGTCACCGCAAATATTGTCATTGCAAACATAGCTGCTACAAAAATCATCGCTACAAATGTTGTCAACATTGTTGATGCCATCGCAATGAAAATATCATGGCCACAATTGCAATCACTCTATGTATTGTCACTATAAATGTCCATGTAGTTACTCAAACAAAGTAGCTGCAATTACCACTACAACAAATGTTGCGTTGCAAAATATTGTACTACAAACATTGTAACCACAAATATCATTGCGGCAGTTGTCACCCAAATATTGTCATTGCAAACATAGCTGCTACAAAAATCATCGCTACAAATGTTGTCAACATTGTTGATGCCATCGCAATGAAAATATCATGGCCACAATTCAATCACTCTATGTATTGTCACTATAAATGTCCATGTAGTTACTCAAACAAAGTAGCTGCAATTACCACAACAACAAATGTTGTCGTTGCAAATACTAGACTACAAACATGTACCACAAATATCATTGCGGCAGTTGTGACCGCTAATATTGTCATTGCAAACATAGCTGCTACAAAAAACATCGCTACAAATGTTGTCAACATTGTTGATGCCATCGCAATGAAAATATCATGGCCACAATTGCAATCACTCTATGTATTGTCACTATAAATGTCCATGTAGTTACTCAAACAAAGTAGCTGCAATTACCACTACAACAAATGTTGTCGTTGCAAATATGTGACTACAAACATTGTAACCACAAATATCATTGCGGCAGTTGTCACCACAAATATTGTCATTGCAAACATAGCTGCTACAAAAATCATCGCTACAAATGTTGTCAACATTGTTGATGCCATCGCAATGAAAATATCATGGCCACAATTGCAATCAGTCTATGTATTGTCACTATAAATGTCCATGTAGTTACTCAAACAAAGTAGCTGCAATTACCACAACAACAAATGTTGTCGTTGCAAATATGTGACTACAAACATTGTAACCACAAATATCATTGCGGCAGTTGTCACCGCAAATATTGTCATTGCAAACATAGCTGCTACAAAAATCATCGCTACAAATGTTGTCAACATTGTTGATGCCATCGCAATGAAAATATCATGGCCACAATTCCAATCACTCTATGTATTGTCACTATAAATGTCCATGTAGTTACTCAAACAAAGTAGCTGCAATTACCACTACAACAAATGTCGCCGTTGCAAATATTGTGACTACAAACATGTAACCACAAATATCATTGCGGCAGTTGTCACCGCAAATATTGTCATTGCAAACATAGCTGCTACAAAAATCATCGCTACAAATGTTGTCAACATTGTTGATGCCATCGCAATGAAAATATCATGGCCACAATTCCAATCACTCTATGTATTGTCACTATAAATGTCCATGTAGTTACTCAAACAAAGTAGCTGCAATTACCACAACAACAAATGTTGTCGTTGCAAATATTGTGACTACAAACATTGTAACCACAAATATCATTGCGGCAGTTGTCACCGCAATATTGTCATTGCAAACATAGCTGCTACAAAAATCATCGCTACAAATGTTGTCAACATTGTTGATGCCATCGCAATGAAAATATCATGGCCACAATTGCAATCACTCTATGTATTGTCACTATAAATGTCCATGTAGTTACTCAAACAAAGTAGCTGCAATTACCCACAACAAATGTTGTCGTTGCAAATATGTGACTACAAACATTGTAACCACAAATATCATTGCGGCAGTTGTCACGCAAATATTGTCATTGCAAACATAGCTGCTACAAAAATCATCGCTACAAATGTTGTCAACATTGTTGATGCCATCGCAATGAAAATATCATGGCCACAATTGCAATCAGTCTATGTATTATCACTATAAATGTCCATGTAGTTACTCAAACAAAGTAGCTGCAATTACCACTACAACAAATGTCGCCGTTGCAAATATTGTGACTACAAACATTGTAACCACAAATATCATTGCGGCAGTTGTCACCACAAATATTGTCATTGCAAACATAGCTGCTACAAAATCATCGCTACAAATGTTGTCAACATTGTTGATGCCATCGCAATGAAAATATCATGGCCACAATTGTAATCACTCTATGTATTGTCACTATAAATGTCATGTAGTTACTCAACAAAGTAGCTGCAATTACCACAACAACAAATGTTGCGTTGCAAATACTGACTACAAACATTGTAACCACAAATATCATTGCGGCAGTTGTCACCGCAAATATTGTCATTGCAAACATAGCTGCTACAAAAATCATCGCTACAAATGTTGTCAACATTGTTGATGCCATCGCAAATGAAAATATCATGGCCACAATTGCAATCACTCTATGTATTGTCACTATAAATGTCCATGTAGTTACTCAAACAAAGTAGCTGCAATTACCACAACAACAAATGTTGTCGTTGCAAATACTATGACTACAAACATGTAACCACAAATATCATTGCGGCAGTTGTCACCGCAAATATTGTCATTGCAAACATAGCTGCTACAAAAATCATCGCTACAAATGTTGTCAACATTGTTGATGCCATCGCAATGAAAATATCATGGCCACAATTGCAATCACTCTATGTATTGTCACTATAAATGTCCATGTAGTTACTCAAACAAAGTAGCTGCAATTACCACTACAACAAATGTTGTCGTTGCAAATACTACGACTACAAAAATGTAGTTACTAAAAAAGTGCTGCAATTACCACAACAACAAATGTTGTCGTTGCAAATATGTGACTACAAACATTGTAACCACAAATATCATTGCGGCAGTTGTCACCGCAAATATTGTCATTGCAAACATAGCTGCTACAAAAATCATCGCTACAAATGTTGTCGACATTGTTGTTGCCATCGCAATGAAAATATCATGGCCACAATTCAATCACTCTATGTATTGTCACTATAAATGTCTATGTAGTTACTCAAACAAAGTAGCTGCAATTACCACACAACAAATGTTGTCGTTGCAAATATATGACTACAAACATTGAAACCACAAATATCATTGCGGCAGTTGTCACCACAAATATTGTCATTGCAAACATAGTGCTACAAAAATCATCGCTACAAATGTTGTCAACATTGTTGATGCCATCGCAATGAAAATATCATGGCCACAATTGCAATCACTCTATGTATTGTCACTATAAATGTCCATGTAGTTACTCAAACAAAGTAGCTGCAATTACCACTACAACAAATGTTGTCGTTGCAAATACTGTGACTACAAACATTGTAACCACAAATATCATTGCGGCAGTTGTCACCGCAAATATTGTCATTGCAAACATAGCTGCTACAAAAATCATCGCTACAAATGTTGTCAACATTGTTGATGCCATCGCAATGAAAATATCATGGCCACAATTGCAATCAGTCTATGTATTATCACTGTAAATGTCCAAGTAGTTACTCAAACAAAGTAGCTGCAATTACCACTACAACAAATGTTCTCGTTGCAAATATTGTGACTACAAACATTGCAACCACAAATATCATTGCTGCAGTTGTCACCACAAATATTGTCATTGCAAACATAGCTGCTACAAAAATCATCGCTACAAATGTTGTCAACATTGTTGATGCCATCGCAATGAAAATATCATGGCCACAATTGCAATCAATCTATGTATTGTCACTATAAATGTCTATGTAGTTACTCAAACAAAGCAGCTGCAATTACCACTACAACAAATGTCGCCGTTGCAAATATTGTGACTACAAACATTGTAACCACAAATATCATTGCGGCAGTTGTCACCACAAATATTGTCATTGCAAACATAGCTGCTACAAAAATCATCGCTACAAATGTTGTCAACATTGTTGATGCCATCGCAATGAAAATATCATGGCCACAATTGCCAATCATCCTATGTATTGTCACTATAAATGTCCATGTAGTTACTCAAACAAAGTAGCTGCAATTACCACAACAACAAATGTTGTCGTTGCAAATACTACGACTACAAACATTGTAACCACAAATATCATTGCGGCAGTTGTCACCGCAAATATTGTCATTGCAAACATAGCTGCTACAAAAATCATCGCTACAAATGTTGTCAACATTGTTGATGCCATCGCAATGAAAATATCATGGCCACAATTGCAATCACTCTATGTATTGTCACTATAAATGTCCATGTAGTTACTCAAACAAGTAGCTGCAATTACCACAACAACAAATGTTGTCGTTGCAAATACTACGACTACAAACATTGTAACCACAAATATCATTGCGGCAGTTGTCACCGCAAATATTGTCATTGCAAACATAGCTGCTACAAAATCATCGCTACAAATGTTGTCAACATTGTTGATGCCATCGCAATGAAAATATCATGGCCACAATTCAATCACTCTATGTATTGTCACTATAAATGTCCATGTAGTTACTCAAACAAAGTAGCTGCAATTACCACAACAACAAATGTTGTCGTTGCAAATACTATGACTACAAACATTGTAACCACAAATATCATTGCGGCAGTTGTAACCGCAAATATTGTCATTGCAAACATAGCTGCTACAAAAATCATCGCTACAAATGTTGTCAACATTGTTGATGCCATCGCAATGAAAATATCATGGCCACAATTGCAATCACTCTATGTATTGTCACTATAAATGTCCATGTAGTTACTCAAACAAAGTAGCTGCAATTACCACAACAACAAATGTTGTCGTTGCAAATACTTTGACTACAAACATTGTAACCACAAATATCATTGCGGCAGTTGTCACCGCAAATATTGTCATTGCAAACATAGCTGCTACAAAAATCATCGCTACAAATGTTGTCAACATTGTTGATGCCATCGCAATGAAAATATCATGGCCACAATTGCAATCACTCTATGTATTGTCACTATAAATGTCCATGTAGTTACTCAAACAAAGTAGCTGCAATTACCACAACAACAAATGTTGTCGTTGCAAATATGTGACTACAAACATTGTAACCACAAATATCATTGCGGCAGTTGTCACCACAAATATTGTCATTGCAAACATAGCTGCTACAAAAATCATCGCTACAAATGTTGTCAACATTGTTGATGCCATCGCAATGAAAATATCATGGCCACAATTCCAATCACTCTATGTATTGTCACTATAAATGTCCATGTAGTTACTCAAACAAAGTAGCTGCAATTACCACAACAACAAATGTTGTCGTTGCAAATATGACTACAAACATTGTAACCACAAATATCATTGCGGCAGTTGTCACCGCAAATATTGTCATTGCAAACATAGCTGCTACAAAAATCATCGCTACAAATGTTGTCGACATTGTTGATGCCATCGCAATGAAAATATCATGGCCACAATTGCAATCAGTCTATGTATTATCACTATAAATGTCCATGTAGTTACTCAAACAAAGTAGCTGCAATTACCACTACAACAAATGTTGTCGTTGCAAATATGACTACAAACATTGTAACCACAAATATCATCGCGGCAGTTGTCACCGCAAATATTGTCATTGCAAACATAGCTGCCACAAAAATCATCGCTACAAATGTTGTCAACATTGTTGATGCCATCGCAATGAAAATATCATGGCCACAATTGCAATCACTCTATGTATTGTCACATAAATGTCCATGTAGTTACTCAAACAAAGTAGCTGCAATTACCACTACAACAAATGTTGTCGTTGCAAATACTGTGACTACAAACATTGTAACCACAAATATCATTGCGGCAGTTGTCACACAAATATTGTCATTGCAAACATAGCTGCTACAAAAATCATCGCTACAAATGTTGTCAACATTGTTGATGCCATCGCAATGAAAATATCATGGCCACAATTGCAATCACTCTATGTATTGTCACTATAAATGTCCATGTAGTTACTCAAACAAAGTAGCTGCAATTACCACTACAACAAATGTTTCGTTGCAAATATTGCTACAAACATGTAACCACAAATATCATTGCGCAGTTTCACCGCAATATTGTCATTGCAAACAAGCTGCTACAAAAATCATCGCTACAAATGTTGTCAACATTGTTGATGCCATCGCAATGAAAATATCATGGCCACAATTGCAATCACTCTATGTATTGTCACTATAAATGTCCATGTAGTTACTCAAACAAGTAGCTGCAATTACCACAACAACAAATGTTGTCGTTGCAAATACTACGACTACAAACATTGTAACCACAAATATCATTGCGGCAGTTGTCACCGCAAATATTGTCATTGCAAACATAGCTGCTACAAAAATCATCGCTACAAATGTTGTCAACATTGTTGATGCCATCGCAATGAAAATATCATGGCCACAATTGTAATCACTCTATGTATTGTCACTAAAATGTCATGTAGTTACTCAAACAAAGTAGCTGCAATTACCACACAACAAATGTTGTCGTTGCAAATATTGACTACAAACATTGTAACCACAAATATCATTGCGGCAGTTGTCACCGCAAATATTGTCATTGCAAACATAGCTGCTACAAAAATCATCGCTACAAATGTTGTCAACATTGTTGATGCCATCGCAATGAAAATATCATGGCCACAATTGCAATCACTCTATGTATTGTCACTATAAATGTCAATGTCGTTACTCAAACAAAGTAGCTGCAATTACCACTACAACAAATGTTGTCGTTGCAAATATTGTGACTACAAACATTGTAACCACAAATATCATTGCGGCATTAGTCAACGCAAATATTGTCATTGCAAACATAGCTGCTACAAAAATCATCGCTACAAATGTTGTCAACATTGTTGATGCCATCGCAATGAAAATATCATGGCCACAATTGCAATCACTCTATGTATTGTCACTATAAATGTCCATGTAGTTACTCAAACAAAGTAGCTGCAATTACCACAACAACAAATGTTGTCGTTGCAAATACTTGACTACAAACATTGTAACCACAAATATCATTGCGGCAGTTGTCACCCAAATATTGTCATTGCAAACATAGCTGCTACAAAAATCATCGCTACAAATGTTGTCAACATTGTTGATGCCATCGCAATGAAAATATCATGGCCACAATTGCAATCACTCTATGTATTGTCACTATAAATGTCATGTAGTTACTCAAACAAAGTAGCTGCAATTACCACACAACAAATGTCGTTGCAAATATTGTGACTACAAACATTGTAACCACAAATATCATTGCGGCAGTTGTCACGCAAATATTGTCATTGCAAACATAGCTGCTACAAAATCATCGCTACAAATGTTGTCAACATTGTTGATGCCATCGCAATGAAAATATCATGGCCACAATTCAATCACTCTATGTATTGTCACTATAAATGTCATGTAGTTACTCAAACAAAGTAGCTGCAATTACCACAACAACAAATGTTGTCGTTGCAAATACTATGACTACAAACATTGTAACCACAAATATCATTGCGGCAGTTGTCACCGCAAATATTATCATTGCAAACATAGCTGCTACAAATATCATCGCTACAAATGTTGTCAACATTGTTGATGCCATCGCAATGAAAATATCATGGCCACAATTGCAATCACTCTATGTATTGTCACTATAAATGACCATGTAGTTACTCAAACAAAGTAGTTGCAATTACCACTACAACAAATGTTGTCGTTGCAAATACTGTGACTACAAACATTGTAACCACAAATGTCATAGCGGCTGTTGTCACTGCAAATATTGTCATTGCAAACGTAGCAGCTACAATTGTCATTGCAACAAATGTTGTCAACATTGTTGCTACCATCGCGTTGAAAGTATCGTGGGCACAATTGTAATCACTCTGTGTAATGTCACTATAAATGTCCATGTCGTTACTCAAACAAAGTAGCTGCAATTACCACAACAACAAATGTTGTCGTTGCAAATACTATGACTACAAACATTGTAACCACAAATATCATTGCGGCAGTTGTCACCGCAAATATTGTAATTGCAAACATAGCTGCTACAAAATCATCGCTACAAATGTTGTCAACATTGTTGCCGCCATCGCGTTGAAAATATCATGGCCACAATTGTAATTTCACTCTATGTATCGTCACAATAAATGTCATGTCGTTACTCAAACAAAGTAGCTGCAATTACCACTACAACAAATGTTGTCGTTGCAAATATTGTGACTACAAACATTGTAACCACAAATATCATTGCGGCAGTTGTCACCGCAAATATTGTCATTGCAAACATAGCTGCTACAAAAATCATCGCAACAAATGTTGTCAACATTGTTGCTGCCATCGTGTTGAAAATATCATGGCCACAAATGTAATCACTCTATGTATTGTCACTATAAATGTCATTGTCGTTACTCAAACAAAGTAGCTGCAATTACCACAACAACAAATGTTGTCGTTGCAAATATTGTGACTACAAACATTGTAACCACAAATGTCATTGCGGCAGTCGTCAACCCGCAAATATTGTCATTGCAAACATAGCTGCTACAAAAATCATCGCTACAAATGTTGTCAACATTGTTGATGCCATCGCAATGAAAATATCATGGCCACAATTGCAATCACTCTATGTATTGTCACTATAAATTCATGTAGTTACTCAAACAAAGTAGCTGCAATTACCACTACAACAAATGTCGCCGTTGCAAATATTGTGACTACAAACATTGTAACCACAAATATCATTGCGGCAGTTGTCACCACAAATATTGTCATTGCAAACATAGCTGCTACAAAAATCATCGCTACAAATGTTGTCAACATTGTTGATGTCATCGCAATAAATTTGGCCACAATTGCAATCACTCTATATGTACTAAATGCATGTAGTTATAACATAGTAGCTGCAATACAAACAACAATCTTGCGTTGCAAATAATACAAACATGTAACCCAATATTGCGGCAGTTGTCCGCAAAATGGGAAACATAGTGCTACAATCATCGCTACAATGTTGTCACATTGTTGATGCCATCGCATGAAAATACATGCCAAATTGCAATCACTCTATGTATTGTCACTATAAAGTCATGAGTTACTCAAACAAGTAGCGCATTACACTACAACAAATGTCGCGTTGCAAATATGTGATACAACATGTAACCCAAATCATTGCGGCAGTTGTCACCACAAATATTGTCATTGCAAACATAGCTCAACAAAAACCGCTACAAATGTTGTCAACATTGTTGATGTCATCGCAATGAAATCATGCCACATTGCAATCACTCTATGTTGTCACTATAAATGTCATGTAGTTACTAAAATGTAGCTGCATTACCACAACAAAATGTTGTCGTTGAATACTATGACACAAACATGTAACACAATCGTTGCGAGTTGTCACCGCAAATATTGTATTGCAACTAGTGCCAATATCATCGCTAAATGTTGTCAACATTGTTGCGCATCGCTTGAAAATATCATGGCCACAATTAATCACTTATGTATGTCATATAAATGTCAATGTCATTACTCAAAGTAGCACAATTACCACTAAACAATGTTGTCGTTGCAAATACTGTGACTACAAACATGACCAAAATATCTGCGGAGTTTCACGCAATTGTCATTGCAAACATAGTGCTACAATCTCCTACAATTTGCAACATGTTCTGCCATCACGTAAAATATCATGCACATGTATCGCTCTATGTATTGTCACTAAATGTCATGTCGTACTCAAAAGTAGCTGCAATTACCCTACAACAAATGTTGTGTTGCAAATATGTGACACAAAATGTAACACAACATTGCGGCAGTTGTCACCCAAATATTGTCATTGCAACTAGTTGCTACAAATCATCGCAAAATGTTGTCAACATTGTTGCTGCCATCGCGTTGAAAATATCATGGCCACAATTGTAATCACTCTATTATTGTCACTATAAATGTCATGTAGTTACTCAAACTAAAGTTAGCTGCAATTACCACAACAACAAATGTTGTCGTTGCAAATATTGTGACTACAAACATTGTAACCACAAATATCATTGCGGCAGTTGTCCCCGCAAATATTGTCATTGCAAACATAGCTGCTAAAAATAGCATCGCTACGAATGTTGTCAACATTGTTGCTGCCATCGCGTTGAAAATATCATGGCCACAATTGGAATCACTCTTTTGATTGTCACTATAAATGTTAATGTCGTTACTCAAACAATGTTGCTGCAATTACCACTACAACAAATGTTGTCGTTGCAAATATTGTGACTGCAAACATTGTAACCACAAATATCATTGCGGCAATAGTTGACGCAAATATTGTCATTGCAAACATAGCTGCTAAAAAACATCGCTAGAAATATCGTCGACATTGTTGATGCCGTCGCAATGAAAATATCATGACCACAATTGCAATCAGTCTATGTATTATCACTATAAATGTCAATGTCGTTACTCAAACAAAGTTTCTGCAATTACCACTACAACAAATGTTGTCGTTGCAAATATTGTGACTGCAAACATTGTAACCACAAATATCATTGCGGCATGTTGTCACCGCAAATATTGTCATTGCAAACATAGCTGCTACAAAAATCATCGCTACAAATGTTGTCAACATTGTTGACCGCATCGCATTTGAAAATATCATGGCCACAATTGCAATCACTCTATGTATTCACTATAAATGTCCATTGTCGTTACTCAAACAAAGTAGCTGCAATTACGCACAACAAATGTTGTCGTTGCAAATATGTGACTACAAACATTGTAACCACAAATATCATTGCGGCAGTTGTCACCGCAAATATTGTCATTGCAAACATAGCTGCTACAAATAATCATCGCTACAAATGTTGTCAACATTGTTGCTGCCATCGCATGAAAATATCATGGCCACAATTGTAATCACTCTATGTATTGTCACTATAAATGTCCATGTGTTACTCAAACAAAGTAGCTGCAATTACCACAACAACAAATGTTGTCGTTGCAAATATGTGACTACAAACATTGTAACCACAAATATCATTGCGGCAGTTGTCACCGCAAAATATTGTCATTGCAAACATAGCTGCTACAAAATCATCGCTACAAATGTTGTCAACATTGTTGCTGCCATCGCGTTGAAAATATCATGGCCACAATTGTAATCACTCTATGATTGTCACTATAAATGTCATGTAGTTACTCAAACAAAGTAGCTGCAATTACCACAACAACAAATGTTGTCGTTGCAAATACTATGACTACAAACATTGTAACCACAAATATCATTGCGGCAGTTGTCACCGCAAATATTGTCATTGCAAACATAGCTGCTACAAATATCATCGCTACAAATGTTGTCAACATTGTTGCTGCCATCGCGTTGAAAATATCATGGCCACAATTGTAATCACTCTACATATTGTCACTGCAAATGTCTATGTAGTTACTTAAACTAAGTTGCAGCAATTACCACAACAACAAATGTTGTCGTTGCAAATACTATGACTACAAACATTGTAACCACAAATATCATTGCGGCAGTTGTCACCACAAATATTGTCATTGCGAACATAGCTGCAACAAAATCATCGCTACAAATGTTCCCCCCCCCCCCCCCCCCCCCCCCCCCCCCCAAACATAGCTGCTAAAAATCATCGCTAAAATTTGTCAACTTGTTGATGCCATCGCAATGAAAATATCATGGCCACAATTGCAATCATCTATGTTTCACTAAAATGTCAATGTCGTTACTCAAACAAAGTTCTGCAATTACCACTACAACAAATGTTGTCGTTGCAAATATGTGACTCAAACATGTAACCACAAATATCATTGCGGCAGTTGCACCAAATATTGTCATTGCAAACATAGCTGCACAAAATCATCGCACAAATTGTCACATTGTTGTCCATCGCATGAAAATATCATGGCCACAATTGCAATCACTCTATATTGTCACTATAAATGTCCATGTAGTTACTCAAACAAAGTAGCTGCAATTACCACAACAACAAATGTTGTCGTTGCAAATATGACTACAAACATTGTAACCACAAATATCATTGCGGCAGTTGTCCCGCAAATATTGTCATTGCAAACATAGCTGCTACAAAAATCATCGCTACAATGTTGTCAACATTGTTGCTGCCATCGCGTTGAAAATACATGGCCACAATTGAATCACTCTTGTATTGTCACTATAAATGTCAATGTCGTTACTCAAACAAGTTGCTGCAATTACCACTACAACAAATGTTGTCGTTGCAAATATTGTGACTCAAACATTGTAACCACAAATATCATTGCGGCGTTGCACCGCAAATATTGTCATTGCAAACATAGCTGCTAAAAATACATCGCTACAATGTTGTCAACATTGTTGCTGCCATCGCGTTGAAATATCATGGCCACAATTGAATCACTCTTGATTGTCACTATAAATGTTATGTCGTTACTCAAACAATGTGCTGCAATTACCATACAACAAATGTTGTCGTTGCAAATATTGTGACTCAAACATTGTAACCACAAATATCATTGCGG
The DNA here is from genome assembly GCA_037954665.1 of Laguncularia racemosa. Taxonomy (NCBI): domain Eukaryota; kingdom Viridiplantae; phylum Streptophyta; class Magnoliopsida; order Myrtales; family Combretaceae; genus Laguncularia; species Laguncularia racemosa. The sequence goes on along the minus strand of JBBMOL010000868.1, from coordinate 40,744 downwards.
CAATGTCACGCAAATATTGTCATTGCAAACTAGCTGCTACAAAAATCATCGCTAAAATTTGTCACATTGTTGTGCCTCGCAATGAAAATATCATGGCCACAATTCAATCATCTATGTATTTCACTATAAATGTCCATGTGTTACTCAAACAAAGTAGCTGCAATTACCACTACAACAAATGTGCCGTTGCAAATTTGTGACTACAAACATTGTAACCACAAATATCATTGCGGCAGTTGTCACCCAAATATTGTCATTGCAAACATAGCTGCTACAAAATCATCGCTACAAATGTTGTCAACATTGTTGAGCCATCGCAATGAAAATATCATGGCCACATTGCAATCACTCTATGTATTGTCACTATAAATGTCCATGTAGTTACTCAAACAAAGTAGCTGCAATTACACAACAACAAATGTTGTCGTTGCAAATACTTGACTACAAACATTGTAACCACAAATATCATTGCGGCAGTTGTCACCGCAAATATTGTCATTGCAAACATTAGCTGCTACAAAAATCATCGCTACAAATGTTGTCAAATTGTTGATGCCATCGCGTGAAAATATCATGGCCACAATTGTAATCACTCTATGTATTGTCACTATAAATGTCCATGTCAGTTACTCAAGCAAAGTAGCTGCAATTACCCTACAACAAATGTTGTCGTTGCAAATACTGTGACTACAAACATTGAACCACAAATATCATTGCGGCAGTTGTCACCGCTAATATTGTCATTGCAAACATAGCTGCTACAAAATCATCGCTACAAATGTTGTCAACATTGTTGCTACCATCGCGATGAAAATATCATGGCCACAGTTGTAATCACTCTATGTATTGTCACTATAAATGTCCATGTCGTTACTCAAAGAAAGTAAGTGCAATTCCCACTACAACACATGTTGTCGTTGCAAAAATTGTGACTACAAACATTGTAACCACAAATATCATTGCGGCAGTTGTCTCCGCAAATATTGTCATTGCAAACATAGCTGCAACAAATATCATCGCTACAAATGTTGTCAACATTGTTGCTACCATCGCGATGAAAATATCATGGCCACAATTGTAATCACTCTATGTATTGTCACTATAAATGTTTATGTGGTTACTCAAACAAAGTAGCTGCAATTACCACTACAACAAATGTTGTCGTTGCAAATATTGTGACTACAAACATTTTAACCACAAATATCATTGCGGCAGTTGTCACCGCAAATATTGTCATTGCAAACATAGCTGCTACAAATATCATCGCTACAAATGTTGTCAACATTGTTGCTGCCATCGCGTTGAAAATATCATGGCCACAATTGTAATCACTCCATGTATTGTCACTATAAATGTCATTGTCGTTACTCAAATAAAGTAGCTGCAATTACCACTACAACAAATGTTCTCGTTGCAAATATTGTGACTACAAACCTTGTTACCACAAATGTCATTGCGGCAGTTGTCACCGCAAACATTGTCATTGTAAACATAGCAGCTGCAAATATCATCGCTACAAATGTTGTCAACATTGTTGCTGCCATCGCGATGAAAATATCATGCCCACAATTGTAATCACTCATTATTGCACTGTAAATGTCATGTCGTTGCTCAACAATGTAGCTGCAATTACCACTAAACAATGTTGTCGTTGCAAATACTGTGACTAAAACATTGTAACACAATATCTTGCGGCTGTTGTCACCGCAAATTTGTCATTGCAAACATAGCTGCTACAAATATATCGCTACAAATTTTGTCACGTTGTTGCTGCCATCGCATTGAAAATATCATGGCCACAATGATCACTCTATGTATTGTCACTAAAATGTCATGTGTTACTCAAACAAAGTACTGCAATTACACTACAACAAATGTTGTCGTTGCAATATTGTGACTACAAGCATTATAACCACAAATATCATTGCGTAGTTGTCACCGCAATACTGTCATTGCAAACATAACTCTACAAAGATAATTGCTACGAATGTTGTCAACATTGTTGATGCCATGGATGAAAATAACATGCCCACAATTGCAATCACTCTATGTATTGTCACTATAAATGTCCATGTCTTACTCAAACAAAGTTCCTGCAATACCACTACAACAATGTTGTCGTTGCAAATACTGTGACTACAAAATTGGAACCGCAAATATCATTGCGGCTGTTATCACCGTAAATATTGTCATTGCAAACATAGTACTACAATGTCATCGCTACAAAGTTGCAAACATTGTGCTACCATCGCGATGAAAATATCAGGGCACATTGTAATCAATCTATGTATTGTCACTATAAATGTCTATGTGGTTACTCAAACAAAGCTGCTGCAATTACCACTACAACAAATGTTGTCGTTGTAAACATTGTGACTACAACATTTAACCAAAATATGATTGCGGCAGTTGTCACCGCAAATATTGTCATTGCAAACATAGCTGCTACAAATATCATCGTACAAATGTTGTCACATTGTTGCTGCCACGCGTTGAAAATATCATGGCCACAATTGTAATCACTCTATGTATTGTCACTATAAATGTCAATGTCGTTACTCAAACAAAGTAGCTGCAATTACCACTACAACAAAATGTTGTCGTTGCAAATATGTGACTACAGCATTATAACCACAAATATCATTGCGGCAGTTGTCACCGCAAATACATGTCATTTGCAAACATAGCTGCTACAAAATCATCGCTACAAATGTTGTCAACATGTTGTTGCCATGCATGAAAATATCATGCCACAATTGTAATCACTCCATGTATTGTCACTATAAATGTCATTGTCGTTACTCAAATAAAGTAGCTGCAATTACCACTACAACAAATGTTCTCGTTGCAAATATTGTGACTACAAACATTGTTACCACAAATGTCATTGCGGCAGTTGTCACCGCAAATATTGTCATTGTAAACATAGCAGCTGCAAATATCATCGCTACAAATGTTGTCAACATTGTTGCTGCCATCGCGATGAAAATATCATGCCCACAATTGTAATCACTCTATGTATTGCCACTGTAAATGTCAATGTCGTTGCTCAAACAATGTAGCTGCAATTACCACTACAACAAATGTTGTCGTTGCAAATACTGTGACTACAAACATTGTAACCACAAATATCATTGCGGCTGTTGTCACCGCAAATATTGTCATTGCAAACATAGCTGCTACAAATATAATCGCTACAAATGTTGTCAGCGTTGTTGCTGCCATCGCATTGAAAATATCATGGCCACAATTGTAATCACTCTATGTATTGTCACTATAAATGTCAATGTCGTTACTCAAACAAAGTAGCTGCAATTACCACTACAACAAATGTTGTCGTTGTAAATATTGTGACTACAAACATTTTAACCACAAATATGATTGCGGCAGTTGTCACCGCAAATATTGTCATTGCAAACATAGCTGCTACAAATATCATCGCTACAAATGTTGTCAACATTGTTGCTGCCATCGCGTTGAAAATATCATGGCCACAATTGTAATCACTCCATGTATTGTCACTATAAATGTCATTGTCGTTACTCAAATAAAGTAGCTGCAATTACCACTACAACAAATGTTCTCGTTGCAAATATTGTGACTACAAACATTGTTACCACAAATGTCATTGCGGCAGTTGTCACCGCAAACATTGTCATTGTAAAACATAGCAGCTGCAAATATCATCGCTACAAATGTTGTCAACATTGTTGCTGCCATCGCGATGAAAATATCATGCCCACAATTGTAATCACTCTATGTATTGCCACTGTAAATGTCAATGTCGTTGCTCAAACAATGTAGCTGCAATTACCACTACAACAAATGTTGTCGTTGCAAATACTGTGACTACAAACATTGTAACCACAAATATCATTGCGGCTGTTGTCACCGCAAATATTGTCATTGCAAACATAGCTGCTACAAATATAATCGCTACAAATTTGTCAGCGTTGTTGCTACCATCGCATTGAAAATATCATGGCCACAATTGTAATCACTCTAATGTATTGTCACTATAAATGTCAATGTCGTTACTCAAACAAAGTAGCTGCAATTACCACTACAACAAATGTTGTCGTTGCAAATATTGTGACTACAAGCATTATAACCACAAATATCATTGCGGCAGTTGTCACCGCAAATACTGTCATTGCAAACATAGCTGCTACAAAAATCATCGCTACAAATGTTGTCAACATTGTTGATGCCATGGCAATGAAAATATCATGCCCACAATTGCAATCACTCTATGTATTGTCACTATAAATGTCCATGTACTTACTCAAACAAAGTTCCTGCAATTACCACTACAACGAATGTTGTCGTTGCAAATACTGTGACTACAAAGATTGGAACCACAAATATCATTGCGGCTGTTGTCACCGTAAATATTGTCATTGCAAACATAGCTACTACAAATGTCATCGCTACAAATGTTGCAAACATTGATGCTACCATCGCGATGAAAATATCATGGCCACAATTGTAATCAATCTATGTATTGTCACTATAAATGTCTATGTGGTTACTCAAACAAAGCTGCTGCAATTACCACTACAACAAATGTTGTCGTTGTAAACATTGTGACTACAAACATTTTAACCACAAATATGATTGCGGCAGTTGTCACCGCAAATATTGTCATTGCAAACATAGCTACAACAAATATCATCGCTAAAAATGTGGTCAACATTGTTGTTGCCATCGCGTCGAAAATATCATGGCCACAACTGTAATCACTCTATTTATTGTCACTATAAATGTCAATGTCGTTACTCAAACGAAGTAGCTGCAATTACCACAATAACAAATGTTGTCGTTGCAAATATTGTAACTACAAGCATTATTACCACAGATATCATTGCGGTAGTTGTCACCGCAAATACTGTCATTGCAAACATAGCTGCTACAAAAATCATCACTACAAATGTTGTCAACATTGTTGATGCCATGGCAATGAAAATATCATGCCCACATTTGCAATCACTCTATGTATTGTCACTATAAATGTCCATGTACTTACTCAAACAAAGTTCCTGCAATTACCACTACAACGAATGTTGTCGTTGCAAATACTGTGACTACAAAGATTGGAACCACAAATATCATTGCGGCTGTTGTCACCGTAAATATTGTCATTGCAAACATAGGTACTACAAATGTCATCGCTACAAATGTTGCAAACATTGATGCTACCATCGCGATGAAAATATCATGGCCACAATTGTAATCAATCTATGTATTGTCACTATAAATGTCTATGTGGTTACTCAAATAAAGCTACTGCAAATACCACTACAACAAATGTTGTCGTTGTAAACATTGTGACTACAAACATTGTAACCACAAATATCATTGCGGCAGTTGTCACCGCTAATATTGTCATTGCAAACATTGCTGCTACGAAAATCATCGCTACAAATGTTGTCAACATTGTTGCTGCCATCACGTTGAAAATATCATGGCCACAATTGTAATCACTCTATGTATTGTCACTATAAATGTCAATGTCGTTACTCAAACAAAGTAGCAGCAATTACCACTACAACAAATGTTGTCGTTGCAAATATTGCGACTACAAACATTGTAACCGCAAATATCACTACGGCAGTTGTCACCGCAAATATTGTCATTGCAAACGTAGCTACTAAAAATATCTTCGCTACAAATGTTGTCAACATTGTTGCTGCCATCGCGTTGAAAATATCATGGCCACAATTGTAATCACTCTATGTATTGTCACTATAAATGTCAATGTCGTTACTCAAACAAAGGTGCTGCAATTACCACTACAACAAATGTTGTCGTTGCAAATATTGTGACAACAAACATTGTAACCACAAATATCATTGCAGCAGCAGTCAACGCAAATATTGTCATTGCAAACATAGCTGCTACAAAAATCATCGCTAGAAATGTTGTCGACATTGTTGATGCCGTCGCAATGAAAATATCATGGCCATAATTGCAATCACTCTATGTATTGTCACTATAAATGTCCATGAAGTTACTCAAATAAAGTAGCTGCAATTACCACAACAATAAATGGTGTCGTTGCAAATACTATGGCTACAAACACTATAACCACAAATATCATTGCGGCAGTTGTCACCGCAAATATTGTCATTGCAAACATAGCTACAACAAATATCATCGCTAAGAATGCGGTCAACATTGTTGCTGCCATCGCGTCGAAAATATCATGGCCACAATTGTAATCACTCTATTTATTGTCACTATAAATGTCAATGTCGTTACTCAAACGAAGTAGCTGCAATTACCACAACAACAAATGTTGCCATTGCAAATATTGTGACTACAAACATTGTAACCACAAATATCATTGCGGCAATTGTCACCTCAAATATTGTCATTGCAAACATAGCTGCTACAAAAATCATCGCTACAAATGTTGTCAACATTGTTGCTGTCATCGCGTTGAAAATATCATGGCCACAATTGTAATCACTCTATGTATTGACACTATAAATGTCAATGTCGTTACTCAAACAAAGTAGCTGCAATTACCACAACAACAAATGTTGTTACAAATATTGTGCCTACAAACATTGCAATCACAAATATCATTGCGGCAGTTGTCACCGCAAATATTGTCATTGTAAACATTGCTGCTACAAAAATCATCGCTACAAATGTTGTCAACATTGTTGCTACCATCGCGTTGAAAATATCATGGGCACAATTGTAATCACTCTGTGTATTGTCACTATAAATATCCATGTCGTTACTCAAACAAAGTAGCTGCAATTACCACTACAACAAATGTTGTCGTTGAAAATATTGTGACTACAAACATTGTAACCACAAATATCATTGCGGCAGTTGTCACCGCTAATATTGTCATTGCAAACATTGCTGCTACGAAAATCATCGCTACAAATGTTGTCAACATTGTTGCCGCCATCACGTTGAAAATATCATGGCCACAATTGTAATCACTCTATGTATTGTCACTGTAAATGTCAATGTCGTTACTCAAACAAAGTAGCAGCAATTACCACTACAACAAATGTTGTCGTTGCAAATATTGTGACTACAAACATTGTAACCGCAAATATCACTGCGGCAGTTGTCACCGCAAATATTGTCATTGCAAACATAGCTACTAAAAATATCTTCGCTACAAATGTTGTCAACATTGTTGCTGCCATCGCGTTGAAAATATCATGGCCACAATTGTAATCACTCTATGTATTGTCACTATAAATGTCAATGTCGTTACTCAAACAAAGGTGCTGCAATTCCCACTACAACAAATGTTGTCGTTGCAAATATTGTGACAACAAACATTGTAACCACAAATATCATTGCAGCAGCAGTCAACGCAAATATTGTCATTGCAAACATAGCTGCTGCAAAAATCATCGCTAGAAATGTTGTCGACATTGTTGATGCCGTCGCAATGAAAATATCATGGCCATAATTGCAATCACTCTATGTATTGTCACTATAAATGTCCATGAAGTTTCTCAAATAAAGTAGCTGCAATTACCACAACAACAAATGTTGTCGTTGCAAATACTATGGCTACAAACACTGTAACCACAAATATCATTGCGGCAGTTGTCACCGCAAATCTTGTCATTGCAAACATAGCTGCGACAAAAATCATCGCTACAAATGTTGTCAACATTGTTGATGCCATCGCAATGAAAATATCACGGCCACAATTGCCATCACTCTATGTATTGTCACTATAAATGTCCATGTAGTTACTCAAACAAAGTAGCACAAATTACCACTACAACAAATGTTGCCGTTGCAAATACTGTGACTACAAACATTGCAACCACAAATATCATTGCGACAATTGTCACCGCTAATATTGTCATTGCAAACATAGCTGCTACGAAAATCATCGCTACAAATGTTGTCAACATTGTTGCTGCAATCACGTTGAAAATATCATGACCACAATTGTAATCACCCCATGTATTGTCACTATAAATGTCAATGTCGTTACTCAAACAAAGTAGCTGCAATTACCACTACAACAAATGTTATCGTTACAAATATTGTGACTACAAACATTGTAACCACAAATATAATTGCGGCAGTTGTCACCGCAAATATTGTCATTGCAAACATAGCTGCTACAAATATCATCGCTACAAATGTTGTCAACATTGTTGCTGCCATCGCGTTGAAAATATCATGGCCACAATTGTAATCACTCCATGTATTGTCACTATAAATGTCATTGTCGTTACTCAAACAAAGTAGCTGCAATTACCACAACAACAAATGTTGTCGTTGCAAATATTGTGGCTACAAACATTGTTACCACAAATATCATTGCGGCAGTTGTCACAGCAAATATTGTCATTGCAAACATAGCAGTTGCAAATATCAACGCTACAAATGTTGTCAACATTGTTGCTGCCATCGCGATGAAAATATCTTGCCCACAATTGTAATCACTCTATGTATTGCCACTGTAAATGTCAATGTCGTTGCTCAAACAATGTAGCTGCAATTACCACTACAACAAATGTTGTCGTTGCAAATACTGTGACTACAAACATTGTAACCACAAATATCATTGCGGCTGTTGTCACCGCAAATATTGTCATTGCAAACATAGCTACAACAAATATCATCGCTAAAAATGTGGTCAACATTGTTGCTGCCATCGCGTCGAAAATATCATGGCCACAATTGTAATCACTCTATTTATTGTCACTATAAATGTCAATGTCGTTACTCAAACGAAGTAGCTGCAATTACCACAACAACAAATGTTGCCGTTGCAAATATTGTGACTACAAACATTGTAACCACAAATATCATTGCGGCAATTGTCACCACAAATATTGTCATTGCAAACATAGCTGCTACAAAAATCATCGCTACAAATGTTGTCGACATTGTTGATGCCATCGCAATGAAAATATCATGGCCACAATTCCAATCACTCTATGTATTGTCACTATAAATATCCATGAAGTTTCTCAAATAAAGTAGCTGCAATTACCACAACAACAAATGTTGTCGTTGCAAATACTATGGCTACTAACACTGTAACCACAAATATCATTACGGCAGTTGTCACCGCAAATATTGTTATTGCAAACATATCTGCGACAAAAATCATCGCTACAAATGTTGTCAACATTGTTGATGCCATCGCAATGAAAATATCATGGCCACAATTGCAATCACTCTATGTATTGTCACTATAAATGTCCATGTAGTTACTCAAACAAAGTAGCGCAAATTACCACTACAACAAATGTTGGCGTTGCAAATACTGTGACTACAAACATTGCAACCACAAATATCATTGCGGCAGTTGTCACCGCTAATATTGTCATTGCAAACATAGCTGCTACGATAATCATCGCTACAAATGTTGTCAACATTGTTGCTGCCATCACGTTGAAAATATCATGGCCGCAATTGTAATCACCCCATGTATTGTCACTATAAATGTCTATGTCGTTACTCAAACAAAGTAGCTGCAATTACCACTACAACAAATGTTGTTGTTATAAATATTGTGACTACAAACATTATAACCACAAATATCATTGCGGCTGTTGTCACCGCAAATATTGTCATTGCAAACATAGCTGCTACAAATATAATCGCTACAAATGTTGCCAGCGTTGTTGCTGCCATCGCATTGAAAATATCATTGCCACAATTGTAATCACTCTATGTATTGTCACAATAAATGTCAATGTCGTTACTCAAACAAAGTAGTTGCAATTACCACTACAACAAATGTTGTCGTTGCAAATATTGTGACTACAAACATTGTAACCACAAATATCATTGCGGCAATTGTCACCGCAAATATTGTCATTGCAAACATAGCTACTACAAATATAATCGCTACAAATGTTGTCAACATTGTTGCTGCCATCGCGTTGAAAATATCATGGCCACAATTGTAATCACTCTATGTATTGTCACTATAAATGTCAATGTCGTTACTCAAACAAAGTAGCTGCAATTACCACAACAACAAATGTTGTTACAAATATTGTGGCTACAAACATTGCAATCACAAATATCATTGCGGCAGTTGTCTCTGCAAATATTGTCATTGCAAACATTGCTGCTACAAAAAGCATCGCTACAAATGTTGTCCACATTGTTGCTACCAACGCGTTGAAAATATCATGGGCACAATTGTAAACACTCTGTGTATTGTCACTATAAATATCCATGTCGTTACTCAAACAAAGTAGCTGCAATTACCACTACAACAAATGTTGTCGTTGAAAATATTGTGACTACAAACATTGTAACCACAAATATCATTGCGGCAGTTGTCACCGCTAATATTGTCATTGCAAACATTGCTGCTACGAAAATCATCGCTACAAATGTTGTCAACATTGTTGCTGCCATCACGTTGAAAATATCATGGCCGCAATTGTAATCACCCCATGTATTGTCACTATAAATGTCAATGTCGTTACTCAAACAAAGTAGCTGCAATTACCACTACAACAAATGTTGTCGTTGCAAATATTGTGACTACAAACATTGTTACCACAAATATCATTGCGGCAGTTGTCACCGCAAATATTGTCATTGCAAACATAGCAGCTGCAAATATCATCGCTACAAATGTTGTCAACATTGTTGCCGCCATCGCGATGAAAATATCATGGCCACAATTGTAATCACTCTATGTATTGCCACTGTAACTGTCAATGTCGTTGCTCAAACAATGTAGCTGCATATACCACCACAACAAATGTTGTCGTTGCAAATACTGTGACTACGAACATTGTAACCACAATTATCATTGCGGCTGTTGTCACCGCAAATATTGTCATTGCAAACATAGCTACAACAATTATCATCGCTAAAAATGTGGTCAACATTGTTGCTGCCATCGCGTTGAAAATATCATGGCCACAATTGTAATCACTCTATTTACCGTCACTATAAATGTCAATGTCGTTACTCAAACGAAGAAGCTGCAATTACCACAACAACAAATGTTGCCGTTGCAAATATTGTGACTACAAACATTGTAACCACAAATATCATTGCGGCAATTGTCACCGCAAATATTGTCATTGCAAACATAGCTGCGACAAAAATCATCGCTACAAATGTTGTCAACATTGTTGATGCCATCGCAATGAAAATATCATGGCCACAATTGCAATCACTCTATGTATTGTCACTATAAATGTCCATGTAGTTACTAAAACAAAGTAGCGCAAATTACCACTACAACAAATGTTGGCGTTGCAAATACTGTGACTACAAACAATGCAACCACAAATATCATTGCGGCAATTGTCACCGCTAATATTGTCATTGCAAACATAGCTGCTACAAATATCATCGCTACAAATGTTGTCAACATTGTTGCTGCCATCGCGTTGAAAATATCATGGCCACAATTGTAATCACTCCATGTATTGTCACTATAAATGTCATTGTCGTTACTCAAAAAAAGTAGCTGCAATTACCACTACAACAAATGTTGTCGTTGCAAATATTGTGACTACAAACATTGTTACCACAAATATCATTGCGGCAGTTGTCACCGCAAATATTGTCATTGCAAACATAGCAGCTGCGAATATCATCGCTACAAATGTTGTCAACATTGTTGCTGCCATCGCGATGAAAATATCGTGCCCACAATTGTAATCACTCTATGTATTGCCACTGTAAATGTCAATGTCGTTGCTCAAACAATGTAGCTGCAATTACCACTACAAGAAATGTTGTCGTTGCAAATACCGTGACTGCAAACATTGTAACCACAAATATCATTGCGGCAGTTGTCACCGCTAATATTGTCATTGCAAACATAGCTGCTACGATAATCATCGCTACAAATGTTGTCAACATTGTTGCTGCTATCACGTTGAAAATATCATGGCCGCAATTGTAATCACCCCATGTACTGTCAGTATAAATGTCAATGTCGTTATTCAAACAAAGTAGCTGCAATTACCACTACAACAGATGTTGTTGTTATAAATATTGTGACTACAAACATTATAACTACAAATATCATTGCGGCTGTTGTCACCGCTAATATTGTCATTGCAAACATAGCTGCTACAAATATAATCGCTACAAATGTTGTCAGCGTTGTTGCTGCCATCGCACTGAAAATATCATGGCCACAATTGTAATCACTCTATGTATTGTCACAATAAATGTCAATGTCGTTACTCAAACAAAGTAGCTGCAATTACCACTACATCAAATGTTGTCGTTGCAAATATTGTGACTACAAACATTGTAACCACAAATATCATTGCGGCAATTGTCACCGCAAATATTGTCATTGCAAACATAGCTACTACACATATAATCGCTACAAATGGTGTCAACATTGTTGCTGCCATCGCGTTGAAAATATCATGGCCACAATTGTAATCACTCTATGTATTGTCACTATAAATGTCAATGTCGTTACTCAAACAAAGTAGCTGCAATTACCACAACAACAAATGTTGTTACAAATATTGTGGCTACAAACATTGCAATCACAAATATCATTGCGGCAGTTGTCACCGCAAATATTGTCATTGCAAACATTGCTGCTACAAAAATCATCCCTACAAATGTTGTCAACATTGTTGCTACCATCGCGTTGAAAATATCATGGGCACAATTGTAATCACTCTATGTATTATCACTATAAATTCCATGAGTTACTCAAACAAAGTAGCTGCAATTACCACTACAACAAATGTTGTCGTTGCAAATTATGGACTACAAGACTGTAACCACAAATATCATTGCGGCAGTTGTCACCGCAAATATTGTCATTGCAAACATAGCTGCACAAAAATCATCGCTACAAATGTTGTCAACATTGTTGATGCCATCGCAATGAAAATATCATGGCCACAATTGCAATCACTCTATGTATTGTCACTATAATGTCCTATGTAGTTACTCAAACAAGTAGCGCAATTACCACTACAACAAATGTTGCGTTGCAAATATGTGACTACAAACATTGTAACCACAAATATCATTGCGGCAGTTGTCACCGCAAATATTGTCATTGCAAACATAGCTGCTACATAATTCATCGCTACAAATGTTGTCAACATTGTTGCTGCCATCGCGTTGAAAATATCATGGCCACAATTGTAATCACTCTATGTATTGTCACTATAAATGTCATGTGGGGGGGGGGGGGGGGGGGGGGGGGAAAAAAAAAAAAAAAAAAAAAAAAAAAAAAAAAAAAAAAAAAAAAAAAAAAAAAAATGCCATCGCAATGAAAATATCATGCCACAATTAATCACTCTATGTATTGTCACGTAAAATGTCAATGTCGTTACTCAAACAAAGTAGCTGCAATTACCCAAACAACAAATGTTGTCGTTGCAAATCTAGTGACTACAAACATTGTAACCACAAATATCATTGCGGCATTGTCACCGCAAATATTGTCATTGCAAACATAGCTGCTACAAAAATAATCGCTACAAATGTTGTCAACATTGTTGCTGCCATCGCATGAAAATATCATGGCCACAATTTGTAATCACTCTATGTATTGTCACTATAAATGTCCAAAAAAAAAAAAAAAAAAAAAAAAAAAAAAAAAAAAAAAAAAAAAAAAAAAAAAAAAAAATTGTTGCTGCCATCGCATTGAAAATATCATGGCCACAATTCCAATCACTCTATGTATTGTCACTATAAACCAGAAATCTGGCATTAACACTTTTTGTCACTAATTCCTGGTCTCAACAATAGCGCAATCCACAACAAAAGTTTGTAATGACCAATGTACAATATTCGCGTTCCAATATTTCAGCAATGGTAAACTCGTACATGTCACATTTGTCTGATGAAAACTGGCCAATTAATCACTTTTGTCCTATATCTGTACTCAAAAAGATCATCCCAAACAATTCGTTGAAATATGACAATTACCAAATTCATGCGGTGTACCATTGTCATGCAACTAAATATCGTAATGGCAATTGTGCATCCAAAATTCTGCCACATTATATTGTTCACTAATGCTGGTCTCAACAGAGCCAATTACCCACAACATGTTCAAATGCTCAATTGACCAATATCATTGGGCGTTCCCATTTGCATGCAAATGCTAAAATCTCCTACAATTGCAATGTTCATCAGAAATAGCAAATTAATCATCTTTATTGCCTATAATGCATGTGTTATCAAAAAGTGCAATTACCCAAATGTGGTTGCAAATAGCTACATGTACCACATTATGCGGCGTGTCACCCATATTGCTGACTGTGTAAAATCATCGAATGTTGATGTTGCACGCATGAAATTATGCCAATTCAATCACTTATGTAGTACTATAAATGTCCATGTGTTACTAAACAAAGTAGCTGCAATTACCACAACAACAAATTTGTCGTTGCAAATGACTCAACATTGTACCACAAATATCTTGCGCAGTTTCACCCAATATTGTCATGCAAACTGCTGCAAATCATCGCACAATTGCACATTGTCCATCGCATGAAAATATCATGCCACATTGAATCACTCTATGTATTGTCACTATAAATGTCTGTTTCTCAAACAAAGTGCTGCAATTACCACACAACAAATGTGCGTTGCAATATTGACTACAAACATGTACCACAAATATCATTGCGGCAGTGTCACCAAATATTGTCATTGCAAACATCTGCTAAAAAATCATCGCTACAAATGTTGTCACATTTTGATGCATCGCATGAAAATCATGGCCACAATTCAATCACTCTATTATGTCACTATAAATGTCAATGTCGTTACTCAAACAAAGTAGCTGCAATTACCACTACAACAAATGTTGTCGTTGCAAATATTGTGACTACAAACATTGTAACCACAAATATCATTGCGGCAGTTGTCACCGCAAATATTGTCATTGCAAACATAGCTGCTACAAATATCATCGCTACAAATGTTGTCAACATTGTTGCTGCCATCGCGTTGAAAATATCATGGCCACAATTGTAATCACTCTATGTATTGTCACTATAAATGTCAATGTCGTTACTCAAACAAAGTAGCTGCAATTACCACAACAACAAATGTTCGTTAGCAAATATTGTGACTACAAACATTGTAACCACAAATATCATTGCGGCAGTTGTCACCGCAAATATTGTCATTGCAAACATAGCTGCTACAAAAATCATCCTACAAATGTTGTCAACATTGTTGCTGCCATCGCGTATGAAAATATCATGGGCACAATTGTAATCACTCTATGTATTGTCACTATAAATAGTCCATGGTTACTCAAACAAAGTAGCTGCAATTACCACTACAACAAATGTTGTCGTTGCAAATATGTGACTACAAACATTGTAACCACAAATATCATTGCGGCAGTTGTCACCGCTATAATTGTCATTGCAAACATATGCTGCTACGAAATACATCGAAACTACAAATGTTGTCAACATTGTTGCTGCCATCAACATGGAAAATATCATGCCCAATTGTAAATCACTCTATGTATTGTCACTGAAAATGTCAATGTCGTTACTCAAACAAAGTAGCAGCAATTACCAGTCAACACAAATGTTGTCGTTGCAAATATTGTGACTACAAACATTGTAACCACAAAGTATCATTGCGCAGTTGTCACCGCAAATATTGTCATTGCAAACATAGCTACTAAAAGATATCATTCGCCTACAAATGTTGTCAACATGTTGCTGCCATCGCAGTTGAAAATATCATGGCCACAATTGTAATCACTCTATGTATTGTCACTATAAATGTCAATGTCGTTACTCAAACAAAGTAGCTGCAATTACCACTACAACAAATGTTGTCGTTGCAAATATTGTGACTACAAACATTGTAACCACAAATATCATTGCGGCAGTTGTCACCGCAAATATTGTCATTGCAAACATAGCTGCTACAAAAATCATCGCTACAAATGTTGTCAACATTGTTGATGCCATCGCAATGAAAATATCATGGCCACAATTGCAATCACTCTATGTATTGTCACTATAAATGTCCATGTAGTTACTCAAAAAAGTAGCTGCAATTACCACAACAACAAAAAAAAAAAAAAAAAAAAAAAAAAAAAAAAAAAAAAAAAAAAAAAAAAAATTGCAATCACTCTATGTATTGTCACTATAAATGTCCATGTGTTACTCAAACAAAGTAGCTGCAATTACCACTACAACAAATGTTGTCGTTGAAATACTTTGACTACAAACATTGTAACCACAAATATCATTGCGGCAGTTGTCACCCAAATATTGTCATTGCAAACATAGCTGCTACAAAATCATCGCTACAAATGTTGTCAACATTGTTGTGCCATCGCATTGAAAATATCATGGCCACATTGAATCCTTATGTATTGTCACTATAAATGTCAATGTCGTTACTCAAACAAAGTAGCTGCAATACCACTACAACACATGTTGTCGTTGCAAATATTGTGACTACAAACATTGTAACCACAAATATCATTGCGGCAGTTGTCTCCGCAAATATTGTCATTGCAAACATAGCGCTACAAATATCATCGCTACAATGTTGTCAACATTGTTGATGCCATCGCAATGAAAATATCATGGCCACAATTGCAATCACTCTATGTATTGTCACTATAAATGTCATGTCGTTACTCAAACAAAGTAGCTGCAATTACCACAACAACAAATGTTGTCGTTGCAAATATTGTGACTACAAACATTGTAACCACAAATATCATTGCGGCAGTTGTCACCGCAAATATTGTCATTGCAAACATAGCTGCTACAAAAATCATCGCTACAAATGTTGTCAACATTGTTGCCGCCATCGCGTTGAAAATATCATGGCCACAATTGTAATCACTCTATGTATTGTCACTATAAATGTCCATGTCGTTACTCAAACAAAGTAGCTGCAATTACCACTACAACAAATGTTGTCGTTGCAAATATTGTGACTACAAACATTGTAACCACAAATATCATTGCGGCAGTTGTCACCGCAAATATTGTCATTGCAAACATGCTGCTACAAAATCATCGCTACAAATGTTGTCAACATTGTTGTGCCATCGCATGAAAATATCATGGCCACAATTGTAATCACTCTATGTATTGTCACTATAAATGTCAATGTGTTACTCAAACAAAGTAGCTGCAATTACCACTAACAACAAATGTTGTCGTTGCAAATATGTGACTACAAACATTGTAACCACAAATATCATTGCGGCAGTTGTCACCCAAATATTGTCATTGCAAACATAGCTGCTACAAAAATCATCGCTACAAATGTTGTCAACATTGTTGCTGCCATCGCAATGAAAATATCATGGCCACAATTGCAATCACTCTATGTATTGTCACTATAAATGTCATGTAGTTACTCAAACAAAGTAGCTGCAATTACCACACAACAAATGTTGTCGTTGCAAATACTGTGACTACAAACATTGTAACCACAATATCATTGCGGCAGTTGTCACCAAAATATTGTCATTGCAAACATAGCTGCTACAAAAATCATCGCTACAAATGTGTCGACATTGTTGATGCCGTCGCAATGAAAATATCATGGCCACAATTGCAATCACTCTATGTATTGTCACTATAAATGTCCATGAAGTTACTCAAATAAAGTAGCTGCAATTACCACAACAACAAATGTTGTCGTTGCAAATACTATGGCTACAAACACGGTAACCACAAATATCATTGCGGCAGTTGTCACCGCAAATATTGTCATTGCAAACATAGCTGCGACAAAAATCATCGCTACAAATGTTGTCAACATTGTTGATGCCATCGCAATGAAAATATCACGGCCACAATTGCCATCACTCTATGTATTGTCACTATAAATGTCCATGTAGTTACTCGAACAAAGTAGCGCAAAGTAGCTCAATTACCTCTACAAAAAATGTTGGCGTTGCAAATACTGTGACTACAATCATTGCAACCACAAATATCATTGCGGCAATTGTCACCGCTAATATTGTCATTGCAAACATAGCTGCTACGAAAATCATCGCTACAAATGTTGTCAACATTGTTGCTGCAATCACGTTGAAAATATCATGGCCACAATTGTAATCACCCCATGTATTGTCACTATAAATGTCAATGTCGTTACTCAAACAAAGTAGCTGCAATTACCACTACAACAAATGTTGTCGTTACAAATATTGTGACTACAAACATTGTAACCACAAATATAATTGCGGCAGTTGTCACCGCAAATATTGTCATTGCAAACATAGCTGCTACAAATATCATCGCTACAAATGTTGTCAACATTGTTGCTGCCATCGCGTTGAAAATATCATGGCCACAATTGTAATCACTCTATGTATTGTCACTATAAATGTCATGTCGTTACTCAAACAAGTAGCTGCAATTACCACTACAACAAATGTTGTCGTTGCAAATATTGTGACTACAACATGTACCACAAATATCATTGCGGCAGTTGTCACCGCAAATATTGTCATTGAAACATAGCAGCTACAAAATATCATCGCTACAAATGTTGTCAACATTGTTGCTACCATCGCATGAAAATATCATGGCCACAATTGTCAATCACTCTATGTATTGCACTATAAATGTCAATGTACGTTCTCAAACAAGAAGCTGCAATTACCACTACAACAAATGTTGTCGTTGAAAATACTGTGATTACAAACATTGTAACCACAAATATCATTGCGGCAGTTTGTCACCGCAAATATTGTCATTGCAAACATAGCTGCACAAAATCAATCGCTAAAAATGTTGTCAACATTGTTGCTGCCATCGCGATCGAAAATATCATGGCCACAATTGTAATCACTCTATTATTGTCACTATAAATGTCATGTCGTTACTCAAACAAGTAGCTGCAATTACCACAACAACAAATGTTGCCGTTGCAAATATTGTGACTACAAACATTGTAACCACAAATATCATTACGGCAATTGTCACCACAAATATTGTGATTGCAAACATAGCTGCTACAAAAATCATCGCTACAAATGTTGTCGACATTGTTGATGCCATCGCAATGAAAATATCATGGCCACAATTCCAATCACTCTATGTATTGTCACTATAAATATCCATGAAGTTACTCAAATAAAGTAGCTGCAATTACCACAACAACAAATGTTGTCGTTGCAAATACTATGGCTATAACACTGTAACCACAAATATCATTGCGGCAGTTGTCACCGCAAATATTGTCATTGCAAACATAGCTGCGACAAAAATCATCGCTACAAATGTTGTCAACATTGTTGATGCCATCGCAATGAAAATATCATGGCCACAATTGCAATCACTCTATGTATTGTCACTAATAAATGTCCATGTAGTTACTCAAACAAAGTAGCGCAAATTACCACTACAACAAATGTTGGCGTTGCAAATATTGTGACTACAAACATTGCAACCACAAATATCATTGCGGCAGTTGTCACCGCTAATATTGTCATTGCAAACATAGCTGCTACGATAATCATTGCTACAAATGTTGTCAACATTGTTGCTGCCATCACGTTGAAAATAACATGGCCGCAATTGTAATCACCCCATGTATTGTCACTATAAATGTCAATGTCGTTACTCAAACAAAGTAGCTGCAATTACCACTTCAACAAATGTTGTTGTTATAAATATTGTGACTACAAACATTATAACCACAAATATAATTACGGCAGTTGTCACCGCAAATATTGTCATTGCAAACATAGCTGCTACAAATATCATCGCTACAAATGTTGTCAACATTGTTGCTGCCATCGCGTTGGAAATATCATGGCCACAATTGAAATCACTCTATGTATTGTCACTATAAATGTCATTGTCGTTACTCAATCAAAGTAGCTGCAATTACCACTACAACAAATGTTGTCGTTGTAAATACTGTGACTACAAACATTGCAACCATAAATATCATTTTGGCAATTGTCACCGCTAATATTGTCATTGCAAACACAGCTGCTACGATAATCATCGCTACAAATGTTGTCAACATTGTTGCTGCCATCACGTTGAAAATATCATGGCCACAATTGCAATCACTCTATGTATTGTCACTATAAATGTCCATGTACTCACTCAAACAAAGTTCCTGCAATTACCACTACAACAAATGTTGTCGTTGCAAATACTGTGACTACAAAGATTTGAACCACAAATATCATTGCGGCTGTTGTCACCGTAAATATTGTCATTGCAAACATAGCTACTACAAATGTCATCGCTACAAATGTTGCAAACGTTGATGCAACCATCGCGATGAAAATATCATGGCCACAATTGTAATCAACCTATGTATTGTCACTATAAATGTCTATGTGGTTACTCAAACAAAGCTGCTGCAATTACCACTGCAACAAATGTTGTCTTTGTAAACATTTTGACTACAAACATTTTAACTACAAATATGATTGCGGCAGTTGTCACCGCAAATATTGTCATTACAAACATAGCTGCTACAAATATCATCGCTACAAATGTTGTCAACATTGTTGCTGCCATCGCGTTGAAAATATCATGGCCACAATTGTAATCACTCCATGTATTGTCACTATAAATGTCATTGTCGTTACTCAAATCAAGTAGCTGCAATTACCACTACAAAAAATGTTCTCGTTGCAAATATTGTGACTACAAACATTGTTACCACAAATGTCATTGCGGCAGTTGTCACCGCAAATATTGTCATTGCAAACAAAGCTGCTGCAAATATCATCGCTACAAATGTTGTCAACATTGTTGCTGCCATCGCGATGAAAATATCATGCCCACAATTGTAATCACTCTATGTATTGCCACTGTAAATGTCAATGTCGTTGCTTAAACAATGTAGCTGCAATTACCACTACAACAATGTTGTCGTTGCAAATATTGTGACTACAAACATTGTAACCACAAATATCATTGCGGCAGTTGTCACCGCAAATATTGTCATTGCAAACATTGCTGCTACAAAAATCATCGCTACAAATGTTGTCAACATTGTGCTGCCATCACGATGAAAATATCATGGCCACAATTGTAATCACTCTATGTATTGTCACTTAAATGTCATGTGTTACTCAAACAAAGTAGCTGCTGCATTACCACTACAACAAATGTTTTCGTTGAAATATTGTGACTACAAACATTGTAACCACAAATATCATTGCGGCAGTTGTCACCGCAAATATTGTCATTGCAAACATTGCTGCTACGAAAATCATCGCTACAAATGTTGTCAACATTGTTGCTGCCATCACATGAAAATATCATGGCCACAATTGTAATCACTCTATGTATTGTCACTTAAATGTCAATGTCGTTACTCAAACAAAGTAGCGCAATTACCACTACAACAAATGTTGTCGTTGCAAATATTGTGCTACAAACATTGTAACCACAAATATCATTGCGGCAGTTGTCACCGCAAATATGTCATTGCAAACATAGCTACTAAAAATATCATCGCTACAAATGTTGTCAACATTGTTGCTGCCATCGCGTTGAAAATATCATGGCACAATTGTAATCACTCTATGTATTGTCACTATAAATGTCAATGTCGTTACTCAAACAAAGTGCTGCAATTACCACCAACAAATGTTGCGTTGCAAATACTTGACTACAAACATTGTAACCCCAAATATCATTGCGGCAGTTGTCACCCAAATATTGTCATTGCAAACATAGCTGCTACAAATCATCGCTACAAATGTTGTCAACATTGTTGATGCCATCACGATGAAAATATCATGGCCACAATTGTAATCACTCTATGTATTGTCACTATAAATGTCCATGTAGTTACTCAAACAAAGTAGCTGCAATTACCACTACAACAAATGTTGTCGTTGCAAATATTGTGACTACAAACATTGTAACCACAAATATCATTGGGCAGTTGTCACCGCAAATATTGTCATTGCAAACATAGCTGCTACAAAATCATCGCTACAAATGTTGTCAACATTGTTGATGCCATCGCAATGAAAATATCATGGCCACAATTTAATCACTCTATGTATTGTCACTATAAATGTCCATGTGTTACTCAAACAAAGTAGCTGCAATTACCACACAACAAATGTTGTCGTTGCAAATACTACGACTACAAACATTAACCACAAATATCATTGCGGCAGTTGTCACCGCAAATATTGTCATTGCAAACATAGCTGCTACAAAAATCATTGCTACAAATGTTGTCAACATTGTTGATGCCATCGCAATGAAAATATCATGGCCACAATTGCAATCACTCTATGTATTGTCACTATAAATGTCCATGTAGTTACTCAAACAAAGTTGCTGCAATTACCACAACAACAAATGTTGTCGTTGCAAATACTATGACTACAAACATTGTAACCACAAATATCATTGCGGCAGTTGTCACCGCAAATATTGTCATTGCAAACATAGCTGCTACAAAAATCATCGCTACAAATGTTGTCAACATTGTTGATGCCATCGCAATGAAAATATCATGGCCACAATTGCAATCAATCTATGTATTGTCACTATAAATGTCCTTGTAGTTACTCAAACAAAGTAGCTGCAATTACACTACAACAAATGTTGTCGTTGCAAATACTTGTGACTACAAACATGTAACCACAAATATCATTGCGGCAGTTGTCACCGCAAATATTGTCATTGCAAACATAGCTGCTACAAAAATCATCGCTACAAATGTTGTCAAATTGTTGTGCCATCGCGTGAAAATATCATGGCCACAATTGTAATCACTCATGTATTGTCACTATAAATGTCATGTAGTTACTCAAACAAAGTAGCTGCAATTACCACTACAACAAATGTTGTCGTTGCAAATATTGTGACTACAAACATTGTTACCACAAATATCATTGCGGCAGTTGTCACCGCAAATATTGTCATTGCAAACATAGCTGCTCAAATATCAACGCTACAAATGTTGTCAACATTGTTCTGCCATCGCGATGAAAATATCATGGCCACAATTGTAATCACTCTATGTATTGTCACTATAAATGTCAATGTGTTGACTCAAACAAGTAGCTGCAATTACCACTACAACAAATGTTGTCGTTGCAAATACTGTGACTACAAACATTGTAACCACAAATATCATTGCGGCTGTTGTCACCGCAAATATTGTCATTGCAAACATAGCTGCACAAAATCATCGCTACAAATGTTGTCAACATTGTTGTGCCATCGCAGATGAAAATATCATGGCCACAATGTAATCACTCTATGTATTGTCACTATAAATGTCATGTAGTTACTCAAACAAAGTAGCTGCAATTACCACAACAACAAATGTTGCGTTGCAAATATATGACTACAAACAGTGTACCCCAAATATCATTGCGGCATTGTCACCAAATATTGTCATTGCAAACATAGCTGCTACAAAAATCATCGCTACAATGTTGTCAACATTGTTGATGCCATCGCAAATGAAAATATCATGGCCACAATTCCAATCACTCTATGTATTGTCACTATAAATGTCCATGTAGTTACTCAAACAAAGTAGCTGCAATTACCACATACAACAAATGTTGTCGTTGCAAATACTGACTACAAACATTGTAACCACAAATATCATTGCGGCAGTTGTCACCGCAAATATTGTCATTGCAAACATAGCTGCTACAAAAATCATCGCTACAAATGTTGTCAACATTGTTGATGCCATCGCAATGAAAATATCATGGCCACAATTCCAATCACTCTATGTATTGTCACTATAAATGTCCATGTAGTTACTCAACAAAGTAGCTGCAATTACCACAACAACAAATGTTGTCGTTGCAAATACTTGGACTACAAACATGTAACCACAAATATCATTGCGGCAGTTGTCACCGCAAATATTGTCATTGCAAACATAGCTGCTACAAAAATCATCGCTACAAATGTTGTCAACATTGTTGATGCCATCGCAATGAAAATATCATGGCCACAATTGCAATCACTCTATGTATTGTCACTATAAATGTCCATGTAGTTACTCAAACAAAGTAGCTGCAATTACCACTACAACAAATGTTGTCGTTGCAAATACTGTGACTACAAACATTGTAACCACAAATATCATTGCGGCAGTTGTCACCGCAAATATTGTCATTGCAAACATAGCTGCTACAAATAATCATCGCTACAAATGTTGTCAACATTGTGCTGCCATCGCGATGAAAATATCATGGCCACAATTGAATCACTCATGTATTGTCACTATAAATGTCAATGTAGTTACTCAAACAAAGTAGCTGCAATTACCACTACAACAAATGTTGTTGTTGCAAATATTGTGACTACAAACATTGTAACCACAAATATCATTGCGGCAGTTGTCACCGCAAATATTGTCATTGCAAACATAGCTGCTACAAATATCATCGCTACAAATGTTGTCAACATTGTTGCTGCCATCGCGATGAAAATATCATGGCCACAATTGTAATCACTCTATGTATTGTCACTATAAATGTCATTGTAGTTACTCAAACAAAGTAGCTGCAATTACCACTACAACAAATGTTGTCGTTGCAAATATTGTGACTACAAACATTGTAACCACAAATATCATTGCGGCAGTTGTCACCGCAAATATTGTCATTGCAAACATAGCTGCTACAAAAATCATCGCTACAAATGTTGTCAACATTGTTGCTGCCATCGCGATGAAAATATCATGGCCACAATGTAATCACTCTATGTATTGTCACTATAAATGTCATGTCGTTACTCAAACAAAGTAGCTGCAATTACCACAACAACAAATGTTGTCGTTGCAAATACTATGACTACAAACATTGTAACCACAAATATCATTGTGGCAGTTGTCACCGCAAATATTGTCCTTGCAAACATAGCTACTACAAATATCATCGCTACAAATGTTGCAAACATTGATGCTACCATCGCGATGAAAATATCGTGGCCACAATTGTAATCATCTATGTATTGTCACTATAAATGTCTATGTGTTACTCAAATAAAGCTGCTGCAATTACCACTACAACAAATGTTGTCGTTGTAAACATTGTGACTACAAACATTGTAACCACAAATATCATTGCGGCAGTTGTCACCGCAATTATTGTCATTGCAAACATAGCTGCTGCAAATATCATCGCTACAAATGTTGTCAACATTGTTGCTGCCATCGCAATGAAAATATCATGCCCACAATTGTAATCACTCTATGTATTGCCACTGTAAATGTCAATGTCGTTGCTCAAACAATGTAGCTGCAATTACCACTACAACAAATGTTGTCGTTGCAAATGTTGTGACTACAAACATTGTAACCACAAATATCATTGCGGCAGTAGTCATCGCAAATATTGTCATTGCAAACATAGCTGCTACAAAAATCAGCGCTACAAATGTTGTCGACATTGTTGATGCCATCGCAATGAAAATATCATGGCCACAATTGCAATCAGTCTATGTGTTATCACTATAAATGTCCATGTATTTACTTAAACAATGTAGCTACAATTAACCACTACAACAAATGTCGCCGTTGCAAATATTGTGACCACAAACATTGTAACCACAAATATCATTGCCGCAATTGTCACCACAAATATTGTCATTGCAAACATAGCTGCTGCAAAAATCATCGCTACAAATGTTGTCGTCATTGTTGATGCCATCGCAATGAAAATATCATGGCCACAATTCCAATCACTCTATGTATTGTCACTCTAAATGTTTATGTAGTTACTCAAACAAAGTAGCTGCAATTACCATAACAACAATGTTGTCGTTGCAAATACTATGACTACAAACATTGTAACCACAAATATCATTGCGGCTGTTGTCACCGCAAATATTGTCATTGCAAACATAGCTGCTCCAAAAATCATCACTACAAATGTTGTCAACATTGTTGATGCCATCGCAATGAAAATATGATGGCCACAATTGCAATCACTCTATATATTGTCACTATAAATGTTCATGTAGTTACTCAAACAAAGTAGCTGCAATTACCACTACAATAAATGTTGTCGTTGCAAATACTGTGACTATAAACATTGTAACCAAAAATATCATTGCGGCAGTTGTCACCGCATAATATTGTCATTTATCATGGCCAAATTCAATCACTCTATGTATTGTCATTAAATGTCCATGTAGTTACTCAAACAAAGTAGCGCAATTACCACTACAACAAATGTTGTCGTTGCAAATATTGACTACAAACATTGAAACCCAAAATATCATTGCGGCAGTTGTCACCGCAAATATTGTCATTGCAAACATAGCTCTACAAAATCATCGCTACAAAGTTGCAACATTGTGTCCATCGCATGAAAATACATGGCCACAATTGAATCATCTATGTATTGTCACTATAAATGTCATGTAGTTACTCAACAAAGCACTGCAATTACACTACAACAAATGTTGTCGTGCAAATATTGTGACTAAAACATTGTAACCACAAATATCATTGCGGCAGTTGTCACTCAATATTGTCATGCAAACATAGCTGCTACAAAATATCGCTACAATGTGTCAACATTGTTGCTCCATGCGTGAAAATATCATGGCCCAATTGAATCCTCTATGTATTGTCACTATAAATGTCAATGTGTTACCCAACAAAGTAGCTGCAATTACCACTACAACAAATGTTGTCGTTGCAAATATTGTGACTACAAACATTGTAACCACAAATATCTTTGGGCCAGTAGTCACGCAATATTGTCATTGCAAACATAGCTGCTACAAAAATCATCGCTACAAATGTTGTCAACATTGTTGATGCCATCGCAATGAAAATATCATGGCCACAATTGCAATCACTCTATGTATTGTCACTATAAATGTCCATGTAGTTACTCAAACAAAGTAGCTGCAATTACCACAACAACAAATGTTGTCGTTGCAAATATTGTGACTACAAACAGTGTAACCACAAATATCATTGCGGCAGTTGTCACCGCAAATATTGTCATTGCAAACATAGCTGCTACAAAAATCATCGCTACAAATGTTGTCAACATTGTTGATGCCATCGCAATGAAAATATCATGGCCACAATTCCAATCACTCTATGTATTGTCACTATAAATGTCCATGTAGTTACTCAAACAAAGTAGCTGCAATTACCACAACAACAAATGTTGTCGTTGCAAATACTATGACTACAAACATTGTAACCACAAATATCATTGCGGCAGTTGTCACCGCAAATATTGTCATTGCAAACATAGCTGCTACAAAAATCATCGCTACAAATGTTGTCAACATTGTTGATGCCATCGCAATGAAAATATCATGGCCACAATTGCAATCATCTATTATTGTCACATAAATGTCCATGTAGTTACTCAAACAAAGTAGCTGCAATTACCACACAACAAATGTGCGTTGCAATATGACTACAACATGTAACCACAAATATCATTGCGCAGTTCACCGCAATTTTCATTGCAAACATAGCGACAAATCATCACAAATGTGTCAAATGTTATGCCATCCAATGAAAATACATGGCCCAATTCAATCATCTATGTTTTCACTATAAAGTCCTGTAGTTACCAAACAAAGTAGCTGCAATTACCACACAACAAATGTTGTCGTTGCAAATATTGGACTACAAACATTGTAACCACAAATATCATTGCGGCAGTTGTCACCCAAATATTGTCATTGCAAACATAGCTGCAAAAATCATCGCTACAAATGTTGTCAACATTGTTGATGCCATCGCAAGAAATATCATGGCCACAATTCCAATCACTCTATGTATTGTCACTATAAATGTCCATGTAGTTACTCAAAAAGTAGCTGCAATTACCACAACAACAAATGTTGCGTTGCAAATACTACAGACTACAAACAGTGTACCACAAATATCATTGCGGCAGTTTCACCACAAATATTGTCATTGCAACATAGCTGCTCAAAAATCATCGCTACAAATGTTGTCAACATTGTTGATGCCACACAATGAAAATATCATGGCCACAATTCAATCACTCTATGTATTGTCACTAATAAATGTCCTATGTAGTTACTCAACAATAGTTGCTGCAATTACCACACAACAACAAATTGTCGTTGCAAATACTCGACTACAAACATGTAACCACAAATATCATTGCGGCAGTTGTCACCGACAAATATTGTCATTGCAACATAGCTGCTACAAAAATCATCGCTACAAATGTTGTCAACATTGTTGATGCCATCGCAATGAAAATATCATGGCCACAATTCCAATCACTTATGATTGTCACTATAAATGTCCATGTAGTTACTCAAACAAAGTAGCTGCAATTACCACAACAACAAATGTTGTCGTTGCAAATACTGACTACAAAATAAAACATTGTAACCACAAATATCATTGCGGCAGTTGTCACCACAAATATTGTCATTGCAAACATAGCTGCTACAAAAATCATCGCTACAAATGTTGTCAACATTGTTGATGCCATCGCAATGAAAATATCATGGCCGCAATTGCAATCACTCTATGTATTGTCACTACAAATGTCCATGTACTTACTCAAACAAAGTAGCTGTAATTACCACTACAACAAATGTTGTCGTTGCAAATACTGTGACTACAAAGATTGGAACCACAAATATCATTGCGGCAGTTGTCACCATAAATATTGTCATTGCAAACATAGCTACTACAAATATCATCGCTACAAATGTTGCAAACATTGATGCTACCATCGCGATGAAAATATCATGGCCACAATTGTAATCAATCTATGTATTGTCACTATAAATGTCTATGTAGTTACTCAAACAAAGCAGCTGCAATTACCACTACAACAAATGTTGTCGTGGCAAATATTGTGACTACAAACATTGTAACCACAAATATCATTGCGGCAGTTGTCACCGCAATTATTGTCATTGCAAACATAGCTGCTGCAAATATGATCGCTACAAATGTTGTCAACATTGTTGCTGCCATCGCGATGAAAATGTCATGCCCGCAATTGTAATCACTCTATGTATTGCCACTATAAATGTCAATGTCGATGCTCAATCAAAGTAGCTGCAATTACCACTACAACAAATGTTGTCGTTGCAAATATTGTGACTACAAACACTGTAACCACAAATATCATTGCGGCAGTAGTCAATGCAAATATTGTCATTGCAAACATAGCTGCTACGAAAATCATCGCTACAAATGTTGTCAACTTTGTTGATGCCATCGCAATGAAAATATCATGGCCACTATTGCAATCACTCTATGTATTGTCAGTACAAATGTCCATATAGTTTCTCAAACAAAGTAGCTGCAATTACCACTACAACAAATGTCGCCATTGCAAATATTGTGACTACAGACATTGTATCCACAAATATCATTGCGGCAGTTGTCACCACTAATAATGTCATTGCAAACATAGCTGCTACAAAAATCATCGCAACAAATGTTGTCAACATTGTTGATGCCATCGCAACGAAAATATCATGGCCACAATTCCAATCACTCCATGTATTGTCACTATAAATGTCCACGTAGTTGCACAAACAAAGTAGCTGCAATTACCACAACAACAACTGTTGTCGTTGCAAATATTGTGACTAAAAACATTGTAACCACAAATATCATTGCGGCAGTTGTCACCGCAATTATTGTCATTGCAAACATAGCTGCTGCAAATATGATCGCTACAAATGTTGTCAACACTGTTGCTGCCATCGCGATGAAAATGTCATGCCCGCAATTGTAATCACTCTATGTATGGCCACAATAAATGTCAATGTCGTTGCTCAATCAAAGTAGCTGCAATTACCACTACAACAAATGTTGTCGTTGCAAATATTGTGACTACAAACACTGTAATCACAAATATCATTGCGGCAGTAGTCAATGCAAATATTGTCATTGCAAACATAGCTGCTACAAAAATGATCGCTACAAATGTTGTCAACATTGTTGATGCCATCGCAATGAAAATATCATGGCCACTATTGCAATCAGTCTATGTATTATCACTATAAATGTCCATGTAGTTACTCAAACAAAGTAGCATGCAATTACCACTACAACAAATGTCGCCGTTGCAAATATTGTGACTATAAACATTGTAACCACAAATATCATTGCTGCAGTTGTCACCACAAATATTGTCATTGCAAACATCGCTGCTACAAAAATCATCGCTACAAATGTTGTCAACATTGTTGATGCCATCGCAAAGAAAATATCATGGCCACAATTCCAAACACTCTAAATATTGTCACTATAAATGTCCATGTAGTTACTCAAACAAAGTAGCTGCAATTACCACAACAACAAATGTTGTCGTTGCAAATACTACGACTACAAACAGTGTAACCACAAATATCATTGCGGCAGTTGTCACCGCAAATATTGTCATTGCAAACATAGCTGCTACAAAAATCATCGCTACAAATGTTGACAACATTTTTTATGCCATCACAATGAAAATATCATGGCCACAATTGCAATCACTCTATGTATTGTCATTACAAATGTCCATGTAGTTACTGATACAAAGTTGCTGCAATTACAACAACAACAAATGTTGTCGTTGCAAATACTATGACTACAAACATTGTAAGCACAAATATCATTGCGGCAGTTGTCACCGCAAATACTGTCATTGCAAAGATAGCTGCTACAAAAATCATCGCTACAAATGTTGTCGACATTGTCGATGCCATCGCAATGAAAATATCTTGGCCACAACTGCAATCAGTCTATGTATTATCACCATAAATGTCCATGTAGTTACTCAAACGAAGTTGCTGCAATTACCACTACAACAAATGTCGCCGTTGCTAATATAGTGACTACAAACATTGTAACCACAAATATCATTGCGGTAGTTGTCACCACAAATATTGACATTGCAAACATAGCTGCTACAAAAATCATTGCTACAAATGTTGTCAACATTGTTGATGCCATCGCAATGAAAATGTCATGGCCACAATTGCAATCACTCTATGTATTGTCAGTACAAAAGTCCATGTAGTTACTCGGACAAAGTAGCTGCAATTACAACAACAACAAATGTTATCGTTGCAAATACTATGACCACAAACATTGTAATCACAAATATCATTGCGGCAGTTGTCACCGCAAATACTGACATTGCAAACATAGCTGCTACAAAAATCATTGCTACAAAGGTTGCCAACTTTCTTGATGCCGTCGCAATGAAAATTTCATGGCCACAATTGGAATCACTCTATGTATTGTCACTACAAATGTCCATGTACTTACTCAAACAAAGCAGCTGCAATTACCACTACAACAAATGTTGTCGTGGCAAATATTGTGACTACAAACATTGTAAGCACAAATATCATTGCGGCAGTTGTCACCGCAGTTATTGTCATTGCAAACATAGCTGCTGCAAATATGATCGCTACAAATGCTGTCAACATTGTTGCTGCCATCGGGATGAAAATGTCATGCCCGCAATTGTAATCTCTCTGTGTATTGCCACTATAAATGTCAATGTCGTTGCCCAATCAAAGTAGCTGTAATTACCACTACAACAAATGTCGTCGTTGCAAATATTGTGACTACAAACACTGTAACCACAAATATCATTGCGGCAGTAGTCAAGGCAAATATTGTCATTGCAAACGTAGCCGCTACAAAAATCATCGCTACAAATGTTGTCAACATTGTTAATGCCATCGCAATGAAAATATCATGGACACAATTGCAATCACTCTATGTATTGTCAGTACAAATGTCCATGTAGTTACTCAAACAAAGTAGCTACAATTACCACAACAACAAATGTTGTCGTTGCAAATACTTTGACTACAAAGATTGGATCCATAAATATCATTTCGACAGTTTTCACCGTAAATATTGTCATTGCAAACATAGCTACTACAAATATCATCGCTACAAATGTTGCAAACATTGATGCTACCATCGCGATGAAAATATCATGGCCACAATTGTAATCAATCTATGTATTGTCACTATAAATGTATATGCAGTTACTCAAACAAAGCAGCCGCAATTACCACTACAACAAATGTTGTCGTGGCAAATATTGTGACTACAAACAATGTAACGACAAATATCATTGCGGTAGTTGTCACCGCAATTATTGTCATTGCAAACATAGCTGCTGCAAATATGATCGCTACAAATGTTGTCAACATAGTTGCTGCCATTGCGATGAAAATGTCATGCCCGCAATTGTAATCACTCTATGTATTGCCACTATAAATGTCAATGTCGTTGCTCAATCAAAGTAGCTACAATTACCACTACAACAAATGTTATAGTTATTGTCATTGCAAACATAGCTGCTGCAAATATGATCGCTACAAATGCTGTCAACATTGTTGCTGCCATCGGGACAAAAATGTCATGCCCGCAATTGTAATCTCTCTGTGTATTGCCACTATAAATGTCAATGTCGTTGCCCAATCAAAGTACCTGTAATTACCACTACAACAAAAGTCGTCGTTGCAAATATTGTGACTACAAACACTGTAACCACAAATATCATTGCGGCAGTAGTCAATGCAAATATTGTCATTGCAAACATAGCTGCTACAAAAATCATCGCTACAAATGTTGTCAACATTGTTAGTGCCATCGCAATGAAAATATCATGGCCACAATTGCAATCACTCTATGTATTGTCAGTATAAATGTCCATGTAGTTACTCAAACAAAGTAGCTGCAATTACCACAACAACAAATGTTGTCGTTGCAAATACTTTGACTACAAAGATTGGATCCATAAATATCATTACGACAGTTGTCACCGTAAATATTGTCATTGCAAACATAGCTACTACAAATATCATCGCTACAAATGTTGCAATCATTGATGCTACCATCGCAATGAAAATATCATGGCCACAATTGTAATCAATCTATGTATTGTCACTATAAATGTCTATGTAGTTACTCAAACAAAGCAGCAGCAATTACCACTACAACAAATGTTGTCGTGGCAAATATTGTGACTACAAACATTGTAACCTCAAATATCATTGCGGTAGTTGTCACCGCAATTATTGTCATTGCAAACATAGCTGCTACAAATTTGATCGCTACAAATGTTGTCAACATTGTTGCTGCCATCGCGATGAAAATGACATGCCCGCAATTGTAATCACTCTATGTATTGCCACTATAAATGTCAATGTCGTTGCTCAATCAAAGTAGCTGCAATTACCACTACAACAAATGTTGTCGTTGCAAATATTGTGACTACAATCACTGTAACCACAAATATCATTGCGGCAGTAGTCAATGCAAATATTCTCATTGCAAACATAGCTGCTACGAAAATCATCGCTACAAATGTTGTCAACATTGTTGATGCCATCGCAATGACAATATCATGGCCACTATTGCAATCACTCTATGTATTGTCAGTACAAATGTCCATGTTGTTTCTCAAACAAAGTAGCTGTAATTACCACTACAACAAATGTCGCCGTTGCAAATATAGTGACTACAAACATTGTAAGCACAAATATCATTGCGGCAGTTGTGACCGCAGTTATTGTCATTGCAAACATAGCAGCTGCAAATATGATCGCTACAAATGCTGTCAACATTGTTGCTGCCATCGGGATGAAAATGTCATGCCCGCAATTGTAATCTCTCTGTGTATTGCCACTATAAATGCCAATGTCGTTGCCCTATCAAAGTAGCTGTAATTACCACTACAACAAATGTCGTCGTTGCAAATATTGTGACTACAAACACTGTAACCACAAATATCATTGCGGCAGTTGTCACCGCAAATACTATCATTGCAAACATAGCTGCTACAAAAATCATCGCTACAAATGTTGTCGACATTGTTGATGCCATCGCAATGAAAATATCTTGGCCACAATTGCAATCAGTCTATGTATTATCACTGTAAATGTCCATGTAGTTACTCAAACAAAGTTGCTGCAATTACCACTGCAACAAATGTCGCCGTTGCAAATATTTTCATTGCAAACATAGCTGCGACGGAAATCATCGCTACAAATGTTGTCAACATTGTTGATGCCATCGCAATGAAAATATCATAGCCACTATTGCAATCACTCTATGTATTGTCAGTACAAATGTTCATGTAGTTTCTCAAACAAAGTAGCTGCAATTACCACTACGACAAATGTCGCCGTTGCAAATATTGTGACTACAAACATTGTAACCACAAATATCATTGCGGCAGTTGTCACCACAAATATTGTCATTGCAAACATAGCTGCTACAAAAATCATCGCTAAAAATGTTGTCAACATTGTTGATGCCAACGCAATGAAAATGTCATGGCCACAATTGCAATCACTCTATGTATTATCAGTACAAATGTCCATGTAGTTACTCAAAGAAAGTAGCTGCAATTACAACAACAACAAATGTTATCGTTGCAAATACTATGACCACAAACATTGTAACCACAAATATCATTGCGGCAGTTGTCAACGCAAATACTGTCATTGCAAACATAGCTACTACAAAAATCATCGCTACAAAGGTTGCCAACATTGTTGATGCCATCGCAATGAAAATATCATGGCCACAATTGGAATCACTCTATGTGTTGTCACTACAAATGTCCATGTACTTACTTAAACAAAGCAGCTGCAATTACCACTACAACAAATGTTGTCGTGGCAAATATTGTGACTACAAACATTGTAAGTACAAATATCATTGCGGCAGTTGTCACCGCAATTATAGTCATTGCAAACATAGCTGCCGCAAATATGATCGCTACAAATGCTGTCAACATTGTTGCTACCATCGGGATGACAATATCATGGCCACAATTGCATTCACTCTATGTATTGTCACTACAAATGTCCAGGTTGTTGCTCAAACAAAGTACCTGCAATTACCACAACGAAAAATGTTGTCGTTGCAAACACTATGACTACAAACATTGTAACCACAAATATCATTGCGGCAGTTGTCACCGCAAATGCTGTCATTGCAAACATAGCTGCTACAAAAATCATCGCTACAAATGTTGTCAACATTGTTGATGCCATCGCAATGAAAATATCATGGCCACAATTCTAATCGCTCCATGTTTTGTCACTATAAATGTCCATGTAGTTAGTCAAACAAAGTAGCTGCAATTACCACAACAACAAATGTTGTCATTGCAAATACTATGTCTACAAACATTGTAACCACAAATATCATTGCGGCAGTTATCACCGCAAATATTGTCATTGCAAACATAGCTGCTACAAAAATCATCGCTACAAAAGTTGTCAACATTGTTGATGCCATCGCAAAGAAAATATCATGGCCACAATTGCAATCACTCTATGTATTGTCACTACAAATGTCCAGGTTGTTACTCAAATAAAGTAGCTGCAATTACCACAATGACAAATGTTGTCGTTGCAAATACTATGACTACAAACATTGTAACCACAAATATCATTGCGGCAGTTGTCACCGCAAATGCAGCCATTGCAAACATAGCTGCTACAAAAATCATCGCTACAAATGTTGCCAACATTGTTGATGCCATCGCAATGAAAATATCATGGCCACAATTGCAATCACTCTATGTATTGTCTCTACAAAAGTCCATGTACTTACTCAAACAAAGTAGCTGTAATTACCACTACAACAAATGTTGTCGTTGCAAATACTGTGACTACAAAGATTGGAACCACAAATATCATTGCGGCAGTTGTCACCGTAAATATTGTCATTGCAAACATAGCTACTACAAATATCATCGCTACATATGTTGCAAACATTGATGCTACCATCGCGATGAAAATATCATGGCCACAATTGTAATCAATCTATGTATTGTCACTATAAATGTCTATGTAGTTACTCAAACAAAGTAGCTGCAATTACCACTGCAACAAATGTCGCCGTTGCAAATATTGTGACTACAAACATTGTAACCACAAAAATCATTGCGGCAGTTGTCACCGCAATTATTGTCATTGCAAACATAGCTGCTGCAAATATGATCGCTACAAATGTTGTCAACATTGTTGCTGCCATCGCGATGAAAATGTCCGGCCCGCAATTGTTATCACTCTATATATTGCCACTATAAATGTCATTGTCGTTGCTCAATCAAAGTAGCTGCAATTACCACTACAACAAATGTTGTCGTTGCAAATATTGTGACTACAAACACTGTAACCACAAATATCATTGCGGCAGTAGTCAATGTAAATATTGTCATTGCAAACATAGCTGCTACGAAAATCATCGCTACAAATGTTGTCAACATTGTTGATGCCATCGCAATGAAAATATCATGGCCACCATTGCAATCACTCTATGTATTGTCAGTACAAATGTCCATGTAGTTTGTCAAACAAAGTAGCTGCAATTACCACTACAACAAATGTCGCCGTTGCAAATGTTGTGACTACAAACATTGTATCCACAAATATCACTGCCGCAGTTGTCACCACTAATAATGTAATTGCAAACATAGCAGCTACAAAAATCATCACTACAAATGTTGTCAACATTGTTGATGCCATCGCAATGAAAATATCATGGCCACAATTCGAATCACTCCATGTATTGTCACTATAAATGTCCATGTAGTTACTCAAACAAAGTAGCTGCAATTACCACAACAACAAATGTTGTCGTTGCAAATACTATGTCTACAAACATTGTAACCACAAATATCATTCGGCAGTTGTCACCGCAAATATTGTCTTTGCAAACATAGCTGCTACAAAAATCACCGCTACAAATGTTGTCAACATTGTTGATACCATCGCAATGAAAATATCATGGCCACAATTGCAATCACTCTATGTATTGTCACTTCAAATGTCCACGTAGTTACTTAAACAAAGTTAGTGCAATTACCACAACAACAAATGTTGTCGTTGCGAATACTATGACTACGAACATTGTAACCACAAATATCATTGCGGCAGTTGTCACCGCAAATACTGTCATTGCAAACGTAGCTGCTACAAAAATCATCGCTACAAATGTTGTTGACATTGTTGATGCCATCGGAATGAAAATATCATGGCCACAATTTGAATCAGTCTATGTATTATCACTATAAATCTCCATGTTGATACTCAAACAAAGTAGCTGCAATAACCACTACAACAAATGTCGCCGTTGCAATTATTGTGACTACAAACATTGTAACCCTAAATATCATTGCGGCAGTTGTCACCACAAATATTGTCATTGCAAACATACTGCTACAAAAATCACCACAAATGTTGCAACATTTAATGCCACGCAAAGAAATATCATGGCCACAATTGCAATCACTCTATGTATTGTCACTCAAATGTCCAGTTGTTACTCAAACAAAGTAGCTGCAATTACCACAACGACAAATGTTGTCGTTGCAAACATGACTACAAACATTGTAACCACAAATATCATTGCGGCAGTTGTCACCGCAAATGCTGTCATTGCAAACAAGCTGCTACAAAATCACGCTACAAATGTTGTCACATTGTGATGCCATCGCATGAAAATATCTGCCCAATTGCAATCATCTATGTATTCACTATAAATGTCCATGAGTTACTCAAACAAAGTTGCTGCAATTACCACTACAACAAATGTGCCGTTGCAATATTGGATACAAACATTGTAACACAAATATCATTGCGGCAGTTGTCACCGCAATATGTCATTGCAAACATAGCTGCTCAAAAATATCCTAACATGTTGCACATTGTTGATGCCATCGCAATGAAAATTCTGGCCCAATTGAATCATCTAGTATATCACATAAATGTCCATGTAGTTACTCAAACAATGTTTCTGCAATTACCACTACAACAAATGTCGCCGTTGCAAATATTGTGACTACAAACATTATATCCACAAATATCATTGCGGCAGTTGTCACCACTAATAATGTCATTGCAAACATAGCTGCTACAAAAATCATCGCTACAAATGTTGTCAACATTGTTGATGCCATCACAATGAAAATATCATGGCCACAATTCCAATCACTCCAAGTATTGTCACTATAAATGTCCATGTTGTTACTCAAACAAAGTAGCTGCAATAACCACTACAACAAATGTCGCCGTTGCAATTATTGTGACTACAAACATTGTAACCCTAAATATCATTGCGGCAGTTGTCACCACAAATATTGTCATTGCAGACATAGCTGCTACAAAATCATCGCTACAAATGTTGTCAACATTGTTGATGCCATCGCAAAGAAAATATCATGGCCACAATTGCAATCAATCTTTGTATTATCACTACAAATGTCCAGGTTGTTACTCAAACAAAGTAGCTGCAATTACCACAATGACAAATGTTGTCGTTGCAAATACTATGACTACAAACATTGTAACCACAAATATCATTACGGCAGTTGTCACCGCAAATGCTGTCTTGCAAACATAGCTGCTACAAAAATCACCGCTACAAATGTTGCCAACATTGTCGATGCCATCGCTTTGAAAAAATCATGGCCAAAATTGCAATCACTCTAGTATTGTCTCTACAAAAGTCCATGGATTACTCAAACAAGTGCTGAAATACCACTACAACAAATCTTGTCGTTGAAAATACTGTGATACAAAGATTGAACCAACAAATATCTTTGCGGCAGTTGTCACCTAAATATTGTCATTGCAAACATAGCTACTACAAATATCATCGCACATATGTTGCAAACATTGTTGTACCATCGCGATGAAAATATCATGGCCAAATTGTAATCAATTATGTATTGTCACTATAAATGTCATGTAGTTACTCAAACAAAGTAGCTGCAATACCACTGCAACAAATGTCGCCGTTGCAAATATTGTGACTACAAACATTGTAACCAAAAATTCATTGTGGCAGTTTCACCGCAATTATTGTCATTCAAACATAGCTGTGCAAATAAAATCGCTACAAATGTTGTCAACATTGTTGATGCCATCGCGATGAAAAATTATCATGGCCACAATTGTAATCAATCTATTATTATCACTACAAATGTCAAGGTCGTTGCTCATACAAAGTAGCTGCATTTACCACAATGACAAAATGTTGCGTTGCAAATACTATGATGCAAACATTGAAACCCCACAAATATCTTTACGGCAGTTGTCACGCAAATGGTCATTGCAAACATAGCTGTTTCAAAATCACCGCTACAAATGTTGCAACATTGTCGTTTGCCATCGCTTTGAAAATATCATGGCCACAGTTGCAATCACTTATGTATTGTCTCTACAAAAGTCCTTTGGCATACTCAAACAAAGTAGCTGTAATTACCACTACAACAAATCTTGTCGTTTGCAAATACTGTGACTACAAAGATTGGACCACAAATATCATTGCGGCAGTTGTCACCGTAAAATTGTCATTGCAAACATAGCTACTACAAAAAATCATCGCTACATATGTTGCAAACATTGATGTACCATCGCGATGAAAATATCTGGCCCAAATTGTAATCAATCTATGTATTGTCACTATAAATGTCTATGTAGTTACTCAACAAAGTAGTGCAATTACCAGCAACAACTGTCGCCGTTGCAAATATTGTGACTACAAACATTGTAACCACAAAAATCATTGTGGCAGTTGTCACCGAAAATTATGTCATTGCAAACTTAGTGCTGCAAAATGATCGCTAACAAATGTTGTCAACATTGTTGTGCCATCGTGATGAAAATGTCCTGCCCGCAATTTAATCACTCTATATATTGCTCTTAAATGTCAATGTCGTTGCTATAATCAAAGTAGCTGCAATTACCCTAAAAACAAATGTTGCTTTTGCCAATTTATTGTGACTACAAGCATGTAACCACAAATATCATTGCGGCAGTAGTCAATGCAATATTGTCATTTGCAAACATAGTGTACAGAAAATCATCGCTACAAATGTTGTCAACATTGTTGATGCCATCGCAAAGAAAATATCATGGCCACAATTGCAATCAATCTTTGTATTATCACTACAAATGTCCAGGTTGTTACTCAAACAAAGTAGCTGCAATTACCACAACGACAAATGTTGTCGTTGCAAATACTAGGACTACAAACATTGTAACCACAAATATCATTACGGCAGTTGTCACCGCAAATGCTGTCATTGCAAACATAGCTGCTACAAAAATCACCGCTACAAATGTTGCCAACATTGTCGATGCCATCGCTTTGAAAATATCATGGCCACAATTGCAATCACTCTATGTATTGTCTCTACAAAAGTCCATGGACTTACTCAAACAAAGTAGCTGTAATTACCACTACAACAAATCTTGTCGTTGCAAATACTGTGACTACAAAGATTGGAACCACAAATATCATTGGGTTTTTCCCCATAATAATGTCTTTGCAAACAAGCGCTAAAAAAATCACGCTACAAATTTGTACTTTTTTGATCCCACGCAAGAAAAATCGGGGCCACAATTCCAATCACTCCATGTATTTCACTAAAAATTCCAGTTGTTATAAACAAAGTGCGCAAAACCACTAAACAAATGCCCCCTTGAAATTTTGTGACTACAACATTGAAACCCAAAAATCTTGGGCGTTGCCCCAAAAATTTGTCATTGCAAACAATCAAAAAAAATCATCGAAAAAATGTTGTCAACTTGTGATGCCATAAAAAAAAATAGGGGGCCCAATTGCAATCAATTTTTGTATTGCACTAAAATGTCCGGTTGTTACTCAAACAAAGTAGCTCAATTCACAAGAAAATTTGTCGTTGAAAATTAATGACTACAAACTTGTAACCACAAATACATTCGGCATTGTCCCCCGAATTTTCTGTCATTGCAAAAAAGATAAAAAAACAACCGCTACAAATGTTGCCAACATTGGGGCCCAC
>JBBMOL010000867.1:0-62296 GCA_037954665.1 Laguncularia racemosa | reverse complement strand
AGAGGCCATGAATTTTTCTAAAATAATTGCCTTTTCAACATGCCTAGGTACACGGTTGTACTTGTGGTTGTATACCTTGCTATAAAAACACCATTTTAGCATGTCTAATACACGGTTGTGCTTGTAGCCTTGTACCTTCCCAATTTCCCTCTTGTTTTTCCAAAATAGGTAGGCATAGGGGCGTGTACTTGACCTTTTAACTACACAATTTTCCCAAGCCCTCAATTCCCTTCTCTAGTTTCTTTCCTAAGCCTAATTGATCATTGTACCACTGACTCTAATGTAAATTGTATTTCTTGGCATTTGATCAAATTTTTGGTGGGAACCCTTTCAATTCATTTGATCCCTTGGTTGTTCCAACCCCGTCCTTGGATCTGATCTTTATTCATACCACAAAAAATTCTTGATCATGTGTCTATTGCTAGAATGGGACCCCTTAATATTTTTAAAAACCCTTTACTTGTTGGATTTTGTTTGGCCCAAAATGGTTCCCCTTTTTGGGTCACTTTTTTTCTTTGAAGGTCTCTTCTAGGGTTTTGTGTTAAGTGCACAAATGAGGAAAAGGGGAGGAGCCCTAGGTTGGGCATGGCTTTTAAGCTTGGGCAATAAGAGCCCAAAATTTTGCCGTTATCAAATTTCATGTTATTTACTTGAGTGTCCTTATTTATGTATTAAAATTATACTTTAAATTTTATAATTAAGAATATGTGTACTACTTATTTTTTTTTGAATTTAAAATTACAATTGGCTTGACTATCAAAGGCTTTATATTTTTGCAATTTACCTCACTTTTTTAGCAAACCTATCATGATCAACTTAGGTATTTGGGATCTCGACATTGCTCATGTCAGTTTACTAAAATCTCTTCAATTTCCCTATACATGAACCTTGTATATTGGTTCTACCCTCTTGGATTCTTTTCTTATTTGGATTGTCCTCATCTCTATGAAAGGGTTAAGCATACTTACGTACATTAATTACTAGATGAATTTCAATTCGGTTGATAGCTTTAATTTTTAAGACCCAACCAATGCTTTTTTTCATAATTGGGAAAAAAGGGGCCCTTTATATCTTTACAGTAACTATAACACCTTAGAACTTGGAAAAATCATAGCTCGCCACATGTTACTATTTTCTAATGACCCCACTAAGGCTTTTAATCTTTTATACAAGTTCTAACTTGTTCATCTCTAAAAACTCATTCATAAAAAATAAAACCTTTAAAAACATAAAACGAATAACTTTCAAAGAAATCCCTTCTAATCCATAATATTAAAAAAACATAGAAATCTTCCTTTAACATTCAGGATAATCTTTGCTATTATATAAAACTTTAAAGTAACTAAAAGTCTACTAATATCTTCATAATCCCAAATCGATTACTAAAAGTCTTAATCATAAGTTTTCCCCAATTTTCGCTACTCCTGATACGAACCACGCCAACCTGTGACGAAACCTAATACCAATACGTTCGGAATTCGTTACCGAAGATGCCCAAACACCCCCAAGTGGAAACCGCGACCTGTTGTCTATAAGCGAGACAAGAACCTTGATATAATATGAAGATGCCACAATCGGGATGAACGCCACGGAAATTATTCCAATAAGTTCGAGTTAGTTCTTGAAGAACCAAGAGAGGAGCCTCTCAAAAGTGTTTTTAATGTTCTAAGATGTATGTTATTAACCTATTCTAAACCCTATGAGCTTTATACTAGGGTTACAATTCGTGAAAATACAAGTCCAAAACGACGTCACTTCAATAAGTGCGTAAAAATAACAAACACGACATGATGGCCAATAGGGGATACACGACCGTGTACTTTGGCCGTGTATGATTCTGTGGAAATTCTTGTCTCCTTACACGGTTGTGCCTTTTAGTCATGTGTTTGGCCGTGTATGATTTTGTGCAATCTTGAGATTCTTACACGGCCATGCTTTGAAAATACACGCCCTCTTCATCCCGTATCCGGTGTGACTTGTACAAGAGCAAGGGTCTTCCCATGGTTGTTCTAATCCTTTCCAACTTCATGATTGCTCCAATCTTTTCCGGCTTCATAGACATCCTTTATCAACCCGTTAAGTGCTTCCTTGAGTCGTTTCGCTCGACTTCTTGTGATCGGTCCAGGCGGCACTTCAAGAGGATCCACATTTCTTCTTTTGGCTTGGCTCTCATCATGGATCTCATCATTCCCCTCCTCTTGAAAAGGATTTGTCCTCAAATCATCACCTACATCAAAAGGACTCAGATCAGTAACATTAAATGTGGCACTTACTTGATACTCACCAGGTAAATCTATCTTGTATGCATTATCGTTGATGCACTCAAGAACTTGAAATGGTCCATCGCCTCTAAGAAGTAGTTTAGATCGACGCTGTATGGGAAACTGCTCTTTGCGCATGTGAGCCCAAACCCAGTCTCCAGGTTCAAAGACAGCTTGTCGACGACCCTTGTTGGCTTGTTTCACATACTGCTCTATTCTTCGCTCAATGTTTAGCCTTGCCTTCTCATGGATTTGTTTAACAAATTCGGCCTTCTTCTTGCTATCTAAATTAACATACTCAGAAATAGGCAAAGGTGATAAATCCAAAGGAGTTAGTGGATTAAAACCATACACAATTTCAAAAGGAGTAAATTTAGTAGCAGAATGCACTGTACGGTTATAGGCAAATTCAACATGCGGCAAGCAATCCTCCTAACTTTTAATATTCTTTTTAATTACAGCCCTCAATAAAGTAGATAAAGTTTGATTCACTACCTTAGTTTGACCATCAGTCTGTGGATGACAAGTAGTAGAAAACAATAACTTAGTTCCTAACTTAGCCCACAAGGTCTTCCAAAAGTAGCTTAAGAACTTAGCATCTCTATCAGATACGATTGTTTTAGGCATACCATGCAATCTCACAACTTCCCTAAAGAATAAATTAGCAATATTACAAGCATCATCCGTTTTGTGACAAGGAATGAAATGTGCCATCTTAGAAAATCTATCCACAACAACAAAAATAGAATCCCGACCATGTCTAGACCTAGGTAATCCTAACACAAAATTTATAGAAATATCTACCCAAGGCTCATAAGGAATGGGAAGTGGGGTATAAAGCCCTTGAGGTTGGACTCTAGATTTCGCTTGCTTACATATGACACATCGCTCACAAATCCTCTCAACATCTTGTTTCATGTGAGGCCAATAGAAGTGTTCATGCAATACCCCTAAGGTTTTAGCTACTCCAAAGTGTCCCATTAAACCTCCTCCATGAGACTCCCTCACTAATAATTCTCATAAAGAACAATTTGGAATGCATAGTTTATTCTCCCTAAACAAGAATCCTTCATGCTTATAAAATTTACCATGCCCACTCTTCTCACAATGCACATACTCCTCACAAAAAGCTCGAACAGCAGCATATAATTCCTTAATGTGCTCAAAACCAAGCAGTCTAGAACTAAGAGTAGAGATAAGAGTATACCTTCTAGAAAGTGCATCAGCAACGACATTCTCTTTACCTTGTTTGTAGTAGATGACATATGGAAATGTTTCGATGAACTCCACCCAACGAGCATGTCTTTTGTTCAGCTTGTGTTGCCCCTTCAAGTACTTCAAGGATTCATGATCAGTGTGGATCACGAACTCTTTTGGCTAAAGGTAGTGTTGCCAAGTCTCCAGGGCTCGAACCAATGCATATAACTCCTTGTCGTAAGTAGGGTAGTTCAAGGTTACCCCACTTAGCTTCTTGCTAAAGAATGCAATCGGTCTTCTCTCCTGCATAAGCACTACTCCAATACCTAATCCTGAAGCATCACACTCAATTTCAAACATTTTAGCAAAGTTAGGTAAACCAAGTAATGGCGCCTGAGTTAGCCTATTTTTAAGCGTCTAAAAGACCTTCTCTTGTTGCTCTCCCCATTTGAACCCCACGTTCTTCTTAATTACCTCAGTAAGTGGTGCTGTAATGGTACTGAAATCCTTCACAAATCTCCTGTAAAAGCTCGCTAGTCCATGGAAGCTCCGCACATTACTTACATTGGTTAGACTAGGCTATTCTTGGATCGCACGAACCTTTTCTTCATCAACC
This sequence comes from Laguncularia racemosa, assembly GCA_037954665.1. Lineage (NCBI taxonomy): Eukaryota > Viridiplantae > Streptophyta > Magnoliopsida > Myrtales > Combretaceae > Laguncularia > Laguncularia racemosa. The sequence continues at coordinate 58,222 of JBBMOL010000867.1, read as the reverse complement.
TGTATTCCCTGTGCACTAACAACAAAACCAAGAAACACAAGTTTGTCTGTGCAAAAAGTGCACTTCTTGAGGTTAGCATATAACTGCTCCTTTCGAAGCACTTCTAAAACATCCCTCAAGTGAGACATATGATCTTCCAAACTCTTGCTGTAAATAAGAATATCATCAAAATAGACAACCACATATTTTTCAATAAAAGTCCTCAAAACATGGTTCATAAGTCTCATAAAAGTACTAGGTGCGTTAGTTAAACCGAAAGGCATTACTAACCACTCATACAATCCATATTTTGTTTTGAATGCGGTTTTCCATTCATCACCTTCTTTCATTCTAATTTGGTGATATCCACTTTTCAGATCAATTTTAGAAAAGACACTAGACCCATGTAACTCATCTAACATGTCATCTAAGCGAGGAATAGGATGACGATACTTTACCGTAATGTTGTTGATGGCGCGGCAGTTAACACACATTCTCCATGTCCTATCCTTCTTAGGCACCAAAATCACAGGCATTGCACATGGACTCATGCTTTCTCTCACGTACCCCTTCTCCATTAATTCATCGACCTGCCTTTGGAGTTCCTTTGTCTCCTCCGGATTGCTCCTATAAGCTGGCTTTTTTGGAATCGATGCTCCGGGTACAATGTCAATCTGGTGCTCAATACCACGAATAGGTGGTAATCCCTTTGGAATCTCATTAGGAAAGACATTTTCAAAGTCCTGCATAAGAGATACAACCACACTAGGCAAAGAGTTAGATAGTTCGTTAGTAGTCAAACATGTTTCTTTAAAAACCAGTAATAACATAGGTTACCTCATCACTAATGCTCTCCTTACTACACTTGCTCTTGCCACACAACTCTCCTTTTGCAAGGCTGCACTTTCCTTTTTACTCACCACCAAAGTTGATCCCCCTTCAACTTGGTCTCTCACACTCTTTCCAGCCTTCCTCTCTTTTTCCTTTTGATATTGACTTTTGTATTCCTTTTCTTTCTCATTGTCTTTTGCTCTCTCACTCTCCCTCTGCTTTTAACTCACCTTATGTTTTGCAAAAGATTGTTGTAGTTGCAACTGATCCTCATACACCTGTTTAGGTGTTAACAGTTTAAGATTAAAGCTTTTCCCTTAGTGAACAAGCGTATACTTGTTAGAAAAGCCATCATGAACAACCTTCCTATCAAATTGCCATGACCTACCCAACAACACATGACATGCTTGCATTGGCACTACATTGCATAACACCTCATCCTCATACCTACCAATGCGAAAACCAATCAAGGCTTGCTTACTCACCTTAGTCTCACCACTATCATTCAACCACTGCAACTTATATGGACTAGGGTGTCTAACAGTTTTGAGCCCCAGCCTCTCAACAATAAAATTACTCACTACATTGGTGCAACTTCCTCCATCATTAATCAAGCTGCAAATATGATCTCCTAAATAACATCTAGTATGAAATATATTCTCCCGTTGCACCTCCTCTTCTTCCTTCACCTGCACATTCAAAGCTCGCTTCACTACTGCCACTAACCTCCCTATTGCAGGCTCCTCATCATCACTAGCATCCTCTAATGGAGGCATATCCTCTTCTTCACTATCCCCCTCAGTCTCATACTCACCATCATCATGCAAAATCATCATACGCCTATTTGGACATTGACTAGCAATATGGCATCTACCTTGGCATTTAAAACATCTAATGTCACGATTTCTAGAAGTAGAAGAATTAGGGTTACCTTGGTTACCAGGAGTAGAACCCGCTTGTCTCAGCTCCCCTTTTGGTTTGGTGGGTAAAGGCTTTTCTTCCTTCTTCCATTGGTTAGTCTTCCAAGTGGATGAACCATTACCCTGTTGAAACCGTGCATTACTACTACCTTTCCTCTTGTGCTGGTTCTCAACCTTTATAGCCATGTGAACCATATCCTCCAATTCTACATAATGTTGCAATTCAACAACATTTTGAATTTCTCTATTCAACCCGGCAAGAAACCTAGCCATGGTGGCCTCTCTATCCTCCTCTACATTCGCCCTAATCATAGTGACTTCCATCTCCTTGAAATACTCATCCACACTTTAGCTTCCCTACCTAAGAGTTTGCAATTTGTTGTGCAATTCACGATAGTAATACGCAGGCACAAACCACTTCTTCATCACTCTCTTCATCTCTTCCCACAACTCAATAGGTGGCTCGCCATTCCTTCTCCTATTCAACATTAGTTGATCCCACCACACTATAGCATAATCCGAAAATTCAATGGCAGCAAGTTTTACTTTCTTCCTCCCACTATAGTTATGACAATCAAACACCATCTCTACCTTCTTCTCCCACTCTAAATACGCCTTGGGATCATTCTTCCCTTGGAAAGGAGGAATCTTCATCTTTATGCTACTCAATTGATCATCCTCTCTATTCTTATCTCCTCTATCTTCCCAATCCCTAGTTCCTCTATTCCGACCACTATAACCTCTATAACTCCCGACATAAGGCTCATTAAAGTCATCATCCGACATTTCATTTCCACCCCTCGGTACTCTCCTAGAACGACTATCCCTCTTACGCCCTTGGAAGACATTTGTGGATTGCTCTAGTCTTTGCTCTACCGTCTCATGAATTTGTTCCATTCCCTCTTGGAACATCCTCTTCATCTCACCCCTCAATGCCTCAATTACTAACCTAGCATCAAACCTTCCCCTCTCACCTTCAGGAGAATGTTGTCTCGACATTGTCCCTGCAGAAAAGATTAGTACTAACACAAATATATATAAAATTAAACCTCACGATATACTCCCTTATGTGTTTCGCTCAAATGATGATATCACACAGTCACTCGTGTATTGTCACAAAAAATGATGATATCAATTCGCCAATTCCTCTTCTCAATTCTCTTGGAACTAACCCAAACTACACCAATTCCCTTCCGTAGAATTCAAACAACTCTAGGGTTCATAAATTTTTCCTCTTTTTTCTATCCGAATTTTTTTTTTGTCTTTGTTGTTGCTTTTTGATCACGTTTCTCTTTTCTTTTGTTTTTTTTTTTGTCGTGATTCTTCCTTTTTTTTTTTTTGTAACAATCGACTAGTAGATACTACACTATCAATAGACAATTAATACTACAAAATTGAATGCTAACAATGGATATGAACGATTGGAGTTAGGGTTTTGATGTTACCTTCCTCAACCGAACTTGATGTTTTGACAAACCTAAGCTCTGATACCAAACTGATACGAACCACACCAACCTGTGACGAAACCCAATACCAATATGTTCGGAATTCGTTACCTAAGACGCCCAAACACCCTAAAGTGGAAACCGCGACCCGTTGTCTATAAGCGAGATAAGAACCTTGGTATAATATGAAGACGCCACAATCGGGATGAATGCTACGGAAATTAATCCGATAAGTTCAAGTTAGTTCTTGAAGAACCAAGAGAGGAGCCTCTCAAAAGTGTTTTTAATGTTCTAAGATGTATGTTATTAACTTATTCTAAACCCTAGGTGCTTTATACTAGGGTTACAATTCGTGAAAATACAAGTCCAAAACGACGTCACTTCAATAAGTACGTAAAAATAACAAACAAGACATGATGGTCGGTAGGGGATACACGGCCGTGTACTTTGGCCGTGTATGATTATGTGGAAATTCTTGTCTCCTTACACGATTGTGCCTTTTAGCCATGTGTCTGGCCGTGTATGATTTTGTGCAATCTTGAGATTCCTACACGACCGTGCCTTGAAAATACACGCCCTCTTCATCCCGTGTCCGGTGTGACTTGTACAAGAGCAAGGGTCTTCCCATGGTTTTTCCAATCCTTTCCAACTTCATGATTGCTCCAATCCTTTCTAGCTTCATGGACATCCTTTATCAACCCGTTAAGTGCTTCCTTGAGTCATTTCGCTCGATTTCTTGTGATCGGTCCAGGTGGCACTTCAAGAGGATCCACATTTCTTCTTCCGGCTTGGCTCTCATCATGGATCTCATCAACTCCTCATCTACATAATAATAGTACTCTCTCCCATTTTCATCCAGATAATGTCCCATCAGGTTTCCATTCTCATTATACTCTACTTGCTTATCATTTTCACTTGCAACTGAAAAAAATATAGGAAGGGGGATGAGCCTAAGCTTAGTCTGTGAGTACCATACCCACATGTGCATAACATACCACATTAATAACACATGCATATATGTAACATTAATCCACAACATAATCATACATCAACTTATGCATCAATCATAATCAATTATACAACATAGTTGTACTCATGAGCTCGATAAATACAATATGGTCCTAGTCGAAACTGCCATTGCGCGCCTCATCTAACTCGAATCTACCTTAGATCATTTTGATACTCCGCTCCATTAGGGACAATACGATATATCGATCATCGAGGTTTCTTCTTAAGGAACTACCACTACATGCCCTTAGATCAAGCTAAGCACAAGCAACATGCAACATCTCATTCACATATCACATTATATTACATAATTCTCATAGCTAATTTATTTAATAACTATCTAACTATCACAACCAACTAAATAAGGTAAAGATGTACTTGAATAGACATCTCTACAATGATCTTGCATGTATCTAATTGAAGTGGGTAGCCTTGTTCAATTACAAGGAACTACACTATGCTTAGTTCTATAGGTAATCTAAGTTCACTATTTTTCCACTTCGTTCTCGTTGTTTGAGTCCCTTCCCTAAAGTATCTTTGTGTTTAATTCATGTTTTGAAATGAAATTGACATAAACTAGAATCAATTAAGACATATTATTGCGTAACATGATCAAGAAAATAATTGTGTAGGGAAGTACGGTTATGCTAGAGATCGTATATCATTATGCAAACTTTAAGCTTTAACACATCCTTGCACACGACTGTGCTTATGGTCGTGCATGTTCAAACTTCAATACTCCCAAGTATATGGCCATGCCTATGGACATGTACCTTACTGTACAATTTTTCCATTTTAGCACACCTTAGTACCTGGTCATGTACTTGACTGTGTACCTCCCTATTTGTCACAAATCCTAATCTATTTCTCAAATTTCATTCCTAATCTTAATTGCTATGATATTAAACCTAATAAATCATCGTATTAATCAAATCTAATGTAACTTTGGATTCTAAAATACTTACTTGATTTAAATTACACCTAGAACACCAATTTTGTTGATCCTTCATTTGTCTCAACCTAAGCTTCGATCCAATCCCCATGGTGAGACACTTGGTTTAATAAACTTACTGTCTTATAGCTCTTGAAGTTAGTCATCCGTTTAGATAGTTTGATAGGTGCCATTCTATATTATGCTTTAGCTATAGGTACCATCCTTGGTACTTGATCAATACATAACTTTGTCTTTTTTATGGTAGTAAACTTGACAAATTCCTAGGAAAGAAATTGCATACTCATTCACTACATACACATCTCCTAATTTCTTAACTTATCTTACCACTATTGATATGGCTGATAGGCTTCCTTTATTCCACAACTCGTATGTTAGAAGAGTTGCAAGCCTTTGTGGATCTAACATGAATACAACTAGTTCTTCATTAGGGAAATTAAACCTAACCACTAGATTGTAACAATCTAGAGTGGCATAATACTTAGATAGCCAGTTCACTCCTATAATTAAATCAAATTCTATCATCTTTAATATAAAAAATTCAGCTAGCATTTTCTTGCCTTATATTACAATCTCCACATCTCTACATATTTGATCTAATTCCTATCTTACTCCAAAAGGTATATTTACAATCATAGCATCACTTAATACAATAGGTTTTAATCTACATACATTCATAAACACAGGTGATGTGTAGGAATGGGTTGCACTCATGTTAAACAATACATAGGCAGTATTTGAGCTTATGAGTAGTGTACCCACTATAGTATCTTGATTGGGGACATCTTGCTATTGCTATTTCTATAATGCAAACACCCTATTAGGTGCCCTTTGTCTTAGTCAAGCATTTTAATTTCTACTTAATAGTCCTTTAGGTGTAGGTCTTACAAGCTGTTGTGCTTATAGGGGTGTAGCTACCTTGTTGTGATGAGCACCACACTCAAATGACCTATGCCCTCTCTGTTTATAGGTACAACGAAAGGTCCAAGGTAGGGTCTTTCTGTGCAACTCCTACTGATGTATCCTATTTTGCTATAAGAGAAGTATGCCCCTTTGGGCCGTTTACACTACTATAGATCATAGGGTCCTAAACATCTAGGACATCTTATGCATGTTCCTACTTGTGGTGGTAGAGGTAGTGCTAGAGGTGGTGGAGGTGGTGGTGGAGGTGTTGGCCTAGTTTGAAGAGATCTAGGCACATAAGCCATAAGTCCGACTTGATGTAAAACTAACCTCTTTCCTTTGTTTGCATAAGGAATGTTAGAAATAGGCCTTTTCCCCATAATTGATCTTGATATGCAGCATAGTTGTTCCTTTATTCTCTTTTTGCTTTGCTCTAGGTATTTTGCTTTGTCAACTACTTCAGCATAAGTAGTTAACTAAAAAGCCCAATCTTTTGGCTCAAGAGTCGTCATCCTCTCTCATTACTTTTGGTAAGAACTTACTTAAGTGGTTCAACTTCGCTTCATATGCCTCTATAGATCTACTTCCCTATTGGCAGTTATAATAGTCAATCTTCATTTTATCTCTGATGCTGTTGGGGAAGAACTTTTCATAGAAGAGCTCTTTAAATCTCCACCATTGATTTGGAGCTCCCACCAATTTGGACATACTAGTCCATCAATCTGTAGTTGCTCCCTTTAGCATATAAGTAGCATATCTAACCTTTCTATCTTCAGGGACCATGAAAGCTTCATAAGTCCTTTTAATCTTAGTGATTTAATATTTAGCCTTTATTGGATCATCAACCTTTAGGTGGAACTCCTTAGCCAACCTTATAAATTTATCTAGCCTATAAGGTTCTTCTATAGGCTTGACAAGTCTCATAGCCTGTTGTTGTTGTTGTTATTGTTATTGCGGTAGCATTCCCACTAGAGCATTTACAGTCTCTAGCAATTGAGCAGCTATGACATTAGCCTTCTTTAGGGTTTCTTACTAAGGTGGTCTTTGAGGTTTCCTATCTTCTAAGGCATCTCCACCCTATCCAGCACCACATGAACCCTATATGATACTTCTCATTGGAGGCATTCTATGTAAATTATAATAGTAGAATGATTTCAGAGTTAGAATTTATAAGGGAAGTTAGTGATAGTATACATCTATGTATACTCAAGTCTAGACATATATATACCTATACATAAATAAACTCGAATATACAGTAAAATACGATTACATAAGATAATTATAGTAACATAACATAATAGTTGTTCCTTAATTTATACACTATCTTCATTTCTTATAGGTTGATAGATCATATAATTAGTCTTCTATTGATTTCAACTTACTTTACACTCATCAAACCCTATACTTGTTAATCATCACTTAGTTTTAGGAATCATCAAATCTATTATCTATTTGATCATATCTTAAGTTTTAAGGATCATCAAAACCTAAGCTTTGATACCACTTAAGCTGTAATGCCTCAGAACTTGGAGCATCATAGCTCACCACTTATCACTATTACTAAGTGACACACTAAGGCTCTTAATCTCCATATATCCTCTAACCTATTCATCTCTACAACTCATTCATAAAATATAAACTTAGTAACATAAAATGAATGAATCTCAGATGAGTCATTTTAATCCATAATATTAGAAAAAACATAGAAATCTTCCTTTGACATATGGGATAATCTTCATTCATATATAAAACTTTGAAGTAAATAAAAGTCTACTAATATCTTCATAATCCTAAATCGATTACTAAAAGTCCTAACCATAAGTCTTCCAATTCTCCTCATCCACATAGTAATAGTACTCTCTCACATTTTCATTCACATAATGTCCCACCGGGTTTCCATTCTCATTATACTCTACTTACTCATCATTTTCACCTGCAACTAAAAAACAATATAAGAAGGGGGATGTGCCTAAGCTCAATATGTGAGTACCACACCTACATGTGCATGACACACCACTTTAACAACACATGCATATATGTAACATTAATCCACAACACAAACATACATCAACTTATGCATCAATTATAGTCAATTATACAACATAGTGGTACTCATGATGATGAGGATCGGCTAGCATTAAAAAGGAAGGAGCCAAAATCCCATGATCCATTACATGATATTGGATGCCTGATGACTCGAGGTAGAGCTAAGAGGATAAACGAAGCTCTACAAGAATTAGTCATAAATTTTCAAGCGAGAGAATCAAACTACACTAAAGGAGAACAAACATATGTTAATTTGATTCACGTGACCATGGAAGGATTTGATATTTAGAGACATTAGAATAATCTTGGAACCGACAAAGCTAGAGACATATTCGATTTGTTTTGTTTTATTTGTTTGGTTTGTAGTTTATATTATTTAGTTGCCTACTTGGTTACATGAGGATAAGGAAACAAATAGATTAGGTAACTTAGGTTTTCCATATTCTTGTATGACACTATAGAAGCCGTGCAAGGGCTGACCATGAGACAGAATTATCATTGAAATAGAATACACATTTTCATGAATTATGAAATTCCCTTTTTGGTTCTTTTGCAAAATAACTCTTCCATAGGAATTCTTAACCCAATTACTTGGAAAACCCTTTGATAACTTAGGTTTCAGTCAACAAGTGTGATTGGGGTCTAGTTACGCATCACTTATTCAAGACGATCCTCGGGGTAATTGAATCTAATAGCATCGTTGGGGCTCTAGGTTTAATATACGTAGGGTTTCACGTATCATTTGGTATCAGAGCTTCGACTTCTAGAATCAAGTAATTTCTATCCTTTTTCTTTATTCGTCTGTTGTTCTTTTCCATATTAATATCTAGAAAATTTGTATAAAAAAAAAATAATCTTGTTCGGTCACTAAAATCCCTTAGAGGCCGACGGTATCTAGGTTTAGTTAGTCCTTGAACATTCAATTGTGTTCAATTCATAGTTCATATTGAGAGGCATACGTACAAAAAAAAAAAAATCAATTCAGGTTCAAAAGAAAGAATCAAGAACCGAAATTAAAAAAAAAAAGGAGAGAGAGAAAAAATCTAGTTTTGGCAAGTACCAATTTAATTGCCAAATTCAATTTCCAATTCTAGTCGCACATTGCATCTTGTTCTTCCCAATTGAGCATCTGAATTATACAATATCCTTGATCTATATTTGGTGCAATTTCTTTGTTTCCATTTAATTGCATGATAGGGACTTGTTTGATTGTTCCGAAATTAGTAGTACATGACTTGCTCATATCTCTTAGAAATTCATACTTGATCTTTCTTGCACTGTGACTTGGAACTAATTAGTGATCATTAGGTGTTGACTTAATGATTTGTGTTTAGGAGTTCCAATTTAAGTTCCTTGCAAAAGAATTATAAAAAGTGGGTTATGAGATCATATTTTGTGAGAGATATACATGAGTGGAATTGTGAGCATATTAATTGTGAGTAATACACGAGTGGGTGTGAGGAAGATACATACTTATTTTGTTTTACTTGTGATCTTACTTTGTTGAAAACTTTAGAATTATGTTGGGATAGAACACTAATGGAGGAGATAGTAGAGTGATGTTTGAGGAGCTGATGGGGGAGATGAAGAGAATCTTAATGGGTGAACTAGAGTAGATCCATGAAAGAATGGATATGATTGAGAGGAGTAGGGAACGATTTAGCAGTACCACTATTAGGTGACGAGTAGGTAAACCAAATAGGGGAGGAGTTAGGATAGAAGAAGGTGAGGAGACTGATTTTGGAGATTACCAACACGTGAGGGATAGGGGGAGTATCCAGAGGTGTGACAGTAATTTAGGGATATTAAATTGAAAATCCCAACATTTTAGGGAAAGAATGATCTAGAGTTGTATTTAGAGTGTGAGAGAAAAATGGATCATGTGTTTGAATTCCACAACTACATTAAGGAGAAAAAGATAAAACTGGCTGCAGTAGAGTTTTTAGATTACACTAGTGTATAGTGGGACTTATTGGTGTGTAATAGGCATAGGTATGGAGAGCGACCTGTTAGCACTTAGGAGGAGATGAAAACTATTATGTAGAAGCATTTCATTCCTAGTCACTTCCATAGAGAGTTAGGAAAGTCCAGGGGTTGGCTTAGGGAAATAAAGGTGTAGAGGATTACTACAAAGAGTTGGAGATGGCCTTGATTAGGGTTAGAGTTGAGGAGGATGATGAGGCCACTATGGCTAGATTCATCAACGGGTTAAATGGGGAAATAACTGATGTAGTAGATCTACACCATTATTTAGATATCGAAGAACTGCTATATAGAGCTATCAATGTAGAGCGATAATTAAAATATAAGAGTGAGTAGAGGACTGGTTTGACTTCCAAATCTCCATGGAAGTCTACTTGGAAGAGAAACTCCATCGATTTAAAGCCTAAGGATAACGTAGAGGCTAAGAATCCAATTGCTGTACTTAAGGGAAACACCGACACTAAACCCCTTTCTAAGATTAGAGATATCAAAGGTTTTAGGTGTTAGGGATTTGGGCACATTGCATCCTAATGTCTAAATCAAAGAGTTATAATTATTAGTGATAGTGGGGATGTAGAGAGTGTGAGCTCTAATGAGGAGGAAGAGTCACCATCGTAGAAGTATGAGGATGTTGGCTTGGAGGGACCCGTGAGTGGTGAGTTATATGTCACAAGGAGAGTACTTAGTTTACAACCCTAGGAGGATGGTGAGTGGATCCAGCATGAACATATTTTTCATATACGGTGTCATGTGTAAATTAGAGTTTGTAGCTTGATAATTGATAGTGACAGCTGTACTAATGTTGCTAGCACCTTACTAGTAAAAAAGATGCAGTCGAAAGCTGTGAAACATCTGAGACCATATCGATTACAGTGGTTGAGTGATTGTAGGGAGGTTAAGGTAACCAAGTAGCTTCTTGTAGCCTTTTCCATAGGGAGCTATAAAGATGAGCTTATGTGTGAGATGGTACCTTTGTAGGTGAACCATATACTATTAGGGTGATCCTGGCAATTCGATAGGAAGATTATGTATGATGGGTACAAAAAATAGTATTCCTTTGTATTAAACAAAAGGAAAGTGGTTCTCATGCCACATAAACCATGGGAAGCTAGTTAAGATGAGATGAGAATTGCAAAGGAGTTTAGAGAAAAACATTCGAGTGCACTAGAGAAAAGTGAAGAGAAAAATAAAACAAGTGACAAACAAATAAACACTATTGAGAAAAGAGGGAAAACACACTCAAACATAGAGAGTAGAGAGTTTGGCGAGAAAGAGTGAGGTTAAGAGCGCAGTGCTGGCCAAACAACAATTACTTGTACTTACGTACAAGGATTTATATTTTTCTAATATTGACATTAACTCTACTGTGCCTAGTGTTGTTATATCTTTATTGTAGGAATTTGAGGACTTGTTCCCTAAAGAAGTGCTCCAAGGATTACCCCCTCTACGAGGTATAGAGCACCAGATTGACTTCATGCTGGGTGCTTCCATTCCAAACTGGCCAGCATATAGAACTAATCCTAAGGAGGCCAAGGAAATTCAGAAACAAGTGGATAGGCTGATAGAGAAAGGGTTTGTGCGAGAAAGTTTGAACCCATGCTCGATTCTAGTAATATTAGTTCCCAAGAAGGATGGGACATAGCGTATGTGCGTGGATTGCAGGACGATCAACAAAATTGCAGTTAAGTACAGACATCCCATTCTTAAATTAGATGACATGCTTGATGAGTTGCATGGTGCATGTTTATTTTCGAAAATTGACCTTAAAAATAGATATTAACAAATTCGTATGACAGAGGGTGATGAGTGGAAAACTGCTTTTAAAACCAAACATGGCTTATATGAACGGATGCTAATGCCTTTTAGGTTGACTAATGCACCTAGTACCTTCATGAGATTAATGAATCATGTATTACGTCAATTCTTGGGAAAGTTTGTTTTAGTCTATTTTGATGATATCCTGATATATAGCAGAACATTGGATGATCATGTACAACATCTGCAAAGTGTTTTTACTGTTTTAAGGGAAAACCAATTGTATGCCAACTTGAAGAAGTGCACGTTTTGTATGGAATCTGTGTTTTTTCTTGGTTTTGTTGTAGGAGCAGATGGAATATTTGTAGATTAGGAGAAGGTGAAAGCAATCCGAGATTGGCCAAGACCACAAAACATTAATGATGTTAAGAGCTTCCATAGTTTAGCTAGTTTCTACAGGTGATTTGTGAGAGACTTTAGCTCCATTGCTACTCTACTGAATGATCTTGTGAAGAAGAATGTCGAATTCAAGTGGACCGAAATACATGAGTAGGCATTCCAAACTTTGAAAGATAAGTTAACTAACACTCCTTTGTTAGTATTACCAAATTTTGATAAAGTTTTTGAGATCGATTGTGATGCTTTCGGGAAGGGTATTGGTAGTGTGCTAATGCAAGATTCCAAACCAATAGCTTGCTTTAGTGAGAAACTCTATGGTGCTGCTCTGAAATATCTAGTATATGACAAGGAGTTGTATACTCTGGTGAGAATGTTGCAGACATGGCAGCATTATCTATGGCCTAGGGAGTTCATCATCCATTCTGATTATGAGAGTTTGAAGTACCTAAAGACACAAGGGAACCTGAAGAAGAGGCATGCCTAGTGGTTGGAGTTTATTGAAACCTTTCCATACGTCATCAAATACAAGTAAGGCAAGAAAAATGTAGTGGCTAATGCCCTTTTTAGGAGGTATTCTCTATTAACCTCTTTACATACTAAATTTCTTGGGTTTGAAAGTATGAAAGAATTATATGAACATGATGCTGATTTTAATCAGATTTAGGCTGCTTGTTCAGAAAGTGGGTATGTAGACTACTATAGGCATGAGGGATATTTATTTAAGAAGGATAGATTGTGTGTGCCTAAGAGTTCCATATGAGAATTATTAGTGAGGGAGACACATAAGGGTGATCTCATGGGACATTTTGGAGTAAAGAAAACTTTGGATATTTTGCATGAACATTTTTATTGGCCTAGGATGAGACATGATGTACAAATTGTGTGTGACAAATGCATTGCATGTAGGAAGGCTAGATCCAAAGTCATGCCTCATGGGGAGTATCTCCCATTACTTGTGCCCAGTTAGCCTTGGAATGACATTTCCATGGGTTTCATATTAGGTTTACTTAGGTCCTAGAATGGCAAAGATAGCATATTTGTTATCGTCGATAGGTTTAGTAAAATGACTCACTTTATTGCTTATTCTAAAACTAATAATGTACGACATATAACTGATTTATTCTTTAGGGAGATTGTTCAATTACATGGTTTACCTAACTCTATCGTGAGTGATAGAGATGTGAAATTTTTGAGCCACTTTCAGTGCACATTATGGAATAGGCTAAGCACTAAACTACTATTTTCCACTATAGCATATCCCCAAATAGATGGACAAACAGAAGTAGTTAATAGGACACTTTCTACATTGCTGCGTGCTGTGCTTAATAAAAATTTGAAGAAATGGGAAACATGTTTGCCTTACGTAGAGTTTGCATATAATAGGACTATACATTATACTACATCTTACTCTCCATTTGAGGTTGTGTATGGTTTTAATCCCTTAACTCCATTGGATATATTGCCTTTGCCTACTAATGAGTTTATTGATCTTGATGGCACAAAGAAGGCAGAATTTATTGGGGATTTACATACTCAGGTATGGGCTAACATTGAAAAGAAGAATGAACATTATGCCCGATAGGCCAACAAAGGACACATTAAAGCTATATTCAGTCAGGTGATTGGGTTTGGGTACATTTAAGGAAGGAACATTTTGCTGAGCAATGTAAATCCAAGTTACATCTTAGGGGTGATGAACCTTTCCAAGTGGTGGAGCGCATTAATGACAATGCCTACAAGATAGACCTGCTAAGCCACTATGGTAATGTAAGTGTTACCTTTAATGTTTTTGATCTTACTCCTTATGATGCAGGTGATTTGAGAATGAATCTTTTCGAGGAAGGAGGGAATGATGAGGATCAACTAGCATAAAAAAGGAAGGAGCCAAAATCCCATGATCCATTGCATGGTATTGGAGGCTCGATGACCGAGCTAGAGTTAAGAGGATGAATGAAGCTCTACAAGGATTAATCATGGACTTACAAGCCAGAGAATCAAGCTACACTAAAGGAGAACCAACATATGTTAACTTGATTCGCTTGACCATGGAAGGATTTGATATTTAGAGACATTAGAATAATTTTTGAACCGGAAAAGCTAAAGACATATTCAGTTTGTTTTGTTTTATTTAGTTGGTTTATAATTTATATTATTTAGTTACCTACTCGGTTATATGACGATAAGGAAACAAATAGATTAGGCAACTTAAGTTTTCCATATTCTTGTATAGCACTATATAAGCCATGCAAGGGCCGACCATGAGAGAGAATTATCATTAGAATACACATTTTTGTGAATTACGAAATTCCCTTTTTGGTTCTTTTTCAAAAGAACTCTTCCATAGGAATTCTTAACCCAATTACTTGGAAAACCCTTTGATAACTTAGGTTTCAGTCAACAGGTGTGATTGGGGTCTAATTACGCATCACTTATTTAAGACGATCCTCGGGGTAATTGAATCCAATAGCGTCGTTAGGGTTCTAGGTTTAATATACCTAGGGTTTCACACATCACATGAGCTCGATACATACAATATTGTCTTAGTGGGAACTACCATTACTGGCTCCATCTAACCTTAATCTATCTCAGATCATTTCGATACATGACTCCACAAGGGACAACATGATATACCAATCATCGAGGTGTCTCCTTAGGGAATTGCCACTACAAGCCCCTAAACCAAGCTAAGCACAAGCAACATGCAACGTTTCATTCATATATCACATTATATTACATAATTTTCATATCTAATTTATTTAATAACTGCCTAACAATCACAACCAACACAACAAGGTAAACATGTACCTGAATAGACATCTCTACAATGATCTTGCACATATCTAATCTAAGTAGGTAGTCTTGTTCAATTACAAGGAACTACCCTTAGCTTAGTTCTACAAGTAATCTAAGTTCACTATTTTTTCTACTTCGTTCTAATTGTTTATCTTCATGTTTAATTCATGTTTTGAAATGAAATTAAAATAAACTAGAATCAATTAAGACATATTATTGCATAATACGATCAAGAAAATAACCATGTAGGGAAGCATGGCATGAAGCATGATCATGTTAGAGACCATGTGTCAGTCAGTAAACTTTAAGCTTTAACATGCCCATGTACATGGCCGTGCTTGTGGCCGTGTACATGGACTTTCCAACATACACAGGTACAAGGTTGTGCTTATGGTTGTGTACATTTAAACTTCAAGACGCCTAAGTATATGGTTCTGTTTAAGGCTTTGTACCTTATTGTAAAATTTTCCCACTTTAGTATGCCCTAGTATCCAATCATGTTCTTGATCATGTACCCCCTATTTATCATGAACCCTTATTTTTCTCTTGAATTTCATTCCTAATCTTAATTGCTATGATGTTAAACCTAATAAATCACCATATTCATCAAATTTAATGTAACTTTAGGTTCTAAAATACTTACTTGATTCAAATTATGCCTAGAACATAGAATTTGGTTGATCCTTCATTTGTTTCAACCCAACCTTCGGTATAATCCCTATGAACAACCAAATTAATTTCATGATTTTATAATAAACTCCTTTTTACTAACTGCGATTCTTACCTATTGAATTCACCACTTCATTCCCCTTTAGATTGCCTTAGGATTTTTTGTAGGGGGTTCTCTCTCTTTATGTCTCTCTAGGCTACTGTTAGGAATGAGCAAAAAGGAGAAAACTTAAGTTAGATTAGCTTTTATACTATAACCGGTAAAATACGATTTTGCCCTTGACTAATATAATAATTTATTGGATTGACCTCTTGTTGCATTTTATTTTATTTTATTGTTTGGTAGTAATAAAATATATATTTTATTTAACCATGTATTGCAGTAATCCTTCATGAAGTTGAACTTTTGGACATTGAATTACATGCAATTTATCAAGTATTTTGTCTCCTACTAGGTATTGCATTGGTTTGAGCTTCTTGTTTGCAAACTCTTTATTCTCTTGATAGCCTGATGTAAGAAGTCTGAGTTAAGTCCCTATCCCCCAGCCACTCCTTGTCAAACTTGTATGTTGGTGACTAGGATATGTATACGAGGTCGTGACCGTATTAGAGATTAGGGATTGTTTACCTAAAACAATCTTAAATGGGCTTTAATTGGTTAGCTCAATCTTCTATAGATTGACAGAGAACTATATCACACCTAATAACTTTGCCAAGTGTCATTCGTTTGCCCCCACAAAGAGCCTCATATATAACTTTACTAAGGCATTGATTCACCCCATCTACCTGTCTCCTTAAGGATAAAGATCGATAGTAAAATTCAACTATGAACCTAGATGCTTAAAATACTTTATCTATAATTTTCTTGTGAATCTTCCATCCTAATCACTTACGATGTTCCTTAGTAACCCTCATAACTTCATTATGTGCCTTAGGAATGGTTAGGTGCTTTATCGACTGAGACTCTTTAGTTATTGGGGTAAAAGTTGCATACTTTGAAAATTTATCAACTATCAGTACAATAGTACCATACCTGATGTGCTCAAAACCAAGGTCAAGCATAATAAAATGAATCAAAGAAACAAACTCTAACTCACAATTACAATAAGTTCAATGGGTGAAAATTTACGTGAACCCTTTTGGAATTTTGATGAAAACCAAAGGTTAAATGATATAATTACAATCCATATATGTAATCTTCACCATATAACAACAAGAATAATTGAAATCCACGTGAATCAAATAAAAAGGGATTGATCAAAACCGTGACTCCAACTCCTTCTACAATTCCAATTTAAGCCACCAATGAGATGATGTTGATTTCAAGTACTAAAGAACAATCAATCGTTAACAAGATAATTGAACACAAATTGAAATCACAAATATGTCCAAGAAGATCTAAATCAACCCTAGATATGACTCACTAGTGAAGAAATGGAAACACAACAAAGAAGGAATTGATACTACTTACAATTACCCTTTGTTGCACTCGCCACAATTTCAACTTTTGGAAAATTGAAATTGATAAGAGAATTTGGAATTAGGAAACCTTAAGCCCTCTCACGTTAAAGTGAAGTGTATAATCTGCAAAATGGCCTCTCAAACCCTACTATAAGCAAGTATTTATACTTGCCACTCCTAGGGTTAGAAAATGGTCAAAATTATAGGTTTGCCACTTTTAAGGTGGCTAGTCCTAAATGAAAGTTACAATAAAATGAAAGTGTCCCAAAAGAAAATACAACATAAAATAGTTCATAAAACAATTACAAAGTACAAAACATCATAAGTCTTCATGAGCCAATGCTTTGGAGTGAAAACAATCGCAGTGGATCTTTGATTGTAATTTTGAAGATGTCCCGTGTCCATCGACTAGTGTAGGACATATTGGCATCCCATGGAGAATTATTATTGTACCTGTAAGATTATTTCTCAAATACTTATTAGATGAAAAGAAATGACATAAAATATGAGTGATTTGGATCATCATCCAAATCGAGTTCTGAAAGTGTCGATAGTGCCGGAAAATTTCCCATCAATACCCCTTAAACTTTGGCATGCTTACGATGAAATTTATAAAGATGCTTTCCCATAGCTGCCTGAATGGGAATAAGCCAGGTCCAATAATCCTGGGACTTCTCTATGCTCCAATAAGACAAGTTTTGACTTAGCTTTCTATATTTCTCTCTAATGTGGCTAAAAATGTTGTTCTTCAACTAAGGCTTGGGTATAGTGTATGCCTAGATGGCCTACCTATGCATTAGGTATCATAACATTCCTTTACTATTTCCTTCCTAAAGGTAGAAGAGTAGGGCACATAGATTTGATGTCTTTTAGTGTAAATAAACCCACATTCTTTCTAAAAGTTTGTCCTCTTCCTCACTTTATACTGGGATAACAAGGTGATACAAACTTCGTCAACCTGTGCTAAAACCCGAAATCCCAAATTGTATCTAATAACCTATGATCGATCATGAAAGAAGGGAAACTGCGACCCATTGCTTATAATGAAGCAAGAACCTTAGTATAATGGATACACTACAATTGAGGTGGAAATCCATTTGATAAGTAAAGGATGAACGCTACAGGACAATTCCGATAAGTTCAAAGTTCTTCAAGAACTAAAGAAAAGTGTTTGTTTCAATTTGCTAAAAAGTGCTTTACAATGGAGTCATTGGTGACTATTTATAGTTTCCTCAAATAACATTAAAATGACATAGTAAACCCTAATGCAATTGAGGGAAAAACAACAAAAGTTGGTAGCTTAAAATTGTCTAAAGTAGGCCAACATTCTCCTCCTAAGCTAGCACTAAAGCCGACGACTTTGGTTTTGCTTCCCGCCGGCCTTTCTTCTCTTCAATGCTAGCCACTTAGGCTGGCGCCTTTGCTTCCTACACTGATGGCTTTGATTCCTCGGCTAGTAGCTTTCACCTCCCAAAGGTTGGCAGCTTTCAAGTTTTCTCAAGTGTCTTCAAGCCGTCTTCATTTTAGAGCATCTTGGACTTCAATGACATCGATTATTCTTGATTCGTTCTTGGTTTGACTCCTCATCTTGAACTTCTTTGATTAACTTGTTAAGTACATCCTTAAGTCGTCTAGCTCGAAGTTGTGTCATAAGCCTAACCGAGATCTCAAGAGGATCCGTTATCAATGTCCTAGCTCGATTGTCATCATTCCCCTCCTCTCGAAAATGATTTGTCTTCAAATCATTGCTTGCATAAAAAGGACTCAAATCAAACATTAAAAGTAGCACTTACAGGATACTCACCTAGTAAATCTAGTTTGTAGGCATTATTATTGATTTACTCAAGAACTTAAAAAGGACCATTGCCCTTAGGAAGTAGCTTGGATAGTTGTTGTGTTGGGAATTGCTCTTTGTGCATGTGTAACCAAATCTAATCTTCGGGTCAAAGATTATTTGTTGGTGCCCTTTGTTGGCTTGTTTTGCGTATTTTTTTGTCCATCACTCAATATTAAGCTTGGCCTTCTTGTGAAACTGCTTAACAAATTTAGCTTTCTTTTTGCTATCTAAATTAACATGTTTAGACATACGTAAAGGAGTTAAACCCAGTGGAGTCAAAGGATTAAACCAATATACAACTTCAAAAGGTGAAAATTTAGTGGTAGAACGTATAGAGCAGTTATAAGCAAATTCAGCATGTAGTAAACAATCTTCCCATGCTTTAATGTTCTTTAGAATGATTGATAGGAATAAAAATCCGACAAGACCTATCATTAGGGCAAGAACTGAAGGATTTCAAATCTTGGCGTTGAGGGCCCATTTTGAGCAGATTGACCCCGGAATTATTTATATATTAACCTCTTTTCTATTGTTGTTGTATTGTGTATTCCAACAGGCACACTTATCATATTCTATAGGGCAATGGACAAACTCCCTCAGACTCAGCTTGTGGGTTGTCCATGGACCGACCTGAACCGACAATGAGTTGGGCCGATAGATCCTATAGAAGATCGGCATCTTGAAGACCATTTCTTTTATATATTTATTATTTTATGAACTATTTTGGTTGTATTTTGGTTTTGGGACACTTTTATTTCCATGTAATTTTCATTTAGGGCTAGCCACCTTAAAAGTGGCAAACCTGTAATTTTGAGCACTTTTTAACCCTAGAAGTAGCAAGTATAAATACTTGCTTAAGAGAGGGTTTGGGGGCTTATCATTTTGCAGAATATACACCTCTTTTCACGTGTGAATTAGGGTTCATACCTTGGTTCCAACTCTTATCAATTTCAATTCCAAGACTTGAAATTGTGGCGAGTGCAACATCTTGAAATTGTGAGTTATATCAATTTCATTTTGTTGTGATTTCTTTTCTTCTCTAGTGTGTTGTATCTAGGGTTGATTTGAGATAGTTCTTGGTCAGATTTACATGTTATTATTCACGAATTCTTGTGATTATTTGAAGGAAATTATCAAATTGATTCAATTCATCTTTAAGGTTTTCCTTCAAAACATGATTTTCACCATTAGGAAAGGAATCTTACTTTACGGTTTTCTTTGTCAAATTGAGGCTTCATTGGCGTAGATTATATGAAATTAGGGTTCATTTGAAAAGTGCCATTTTTTGATCCGAATTTGCCTTGACTTAAGATAGTTTTTCTTAAGTCTTTTGGATGTGCTTTTAAGTGTGATTAGGCACATCATATTTTTGGTATCAGAGCTCTTGTTGAGAGACAAGAATTGGTTGTATTCAATTTCGTGGAAGTGATCAACAATTAGGGTTGATCAAGTGGAAAAAATGCAATTGTTGTTGTTGTTGTTGTAGTTTGAGATTGCAAAATTGCTTTGGATTGAGATTTGATTTGCTGATTGTTGGAGTTGATTTGGGAAGGTTATTATATCACTTTGTGGACACTAATTCACGTGAAGAGCAGAAGTACAAAGTGAAGTTACTTTAGCAAATTTTTTTGAAATTGTGAAACTTACCAATTGTTGCCGTGAAGTAGCTTGTGACATGTGGAGTTGTGAAGTTTGTTATTTGAATTCCATTGTGTAATTCTGAATTTGTGAAGTTAAATTTGCAGATTACATTAAGTTTGGTTAGTAAGGAATTATTTGAATTCAAATCATATGCAATTAAGTTGTGGGAGTTAATGATTGCTATTTGAATTTGAATTCATTGTTACCAATTGAGGAAGGCTTGCAATAAGTGAAGTTATTTGAAATTCAAATTGAAAGTTGCTGCCTATAGTGGGATTCGGAATTCATTTTGGGAAAGCTACTTATTAATCTCTTGTCTTCATTATTTGCCGTGGAAGTTGAAGATTACTTGTATTCATTATTCCCTTGGTTGTTGCCGTGGAAGTGTTACATATTAATTGTGGTTGTTGTTTGTGTTGTTGCCGTGGAGTTATTGGTGAAGTGAGTGCACCGTGATTGAGGTGTGTGTGGTGGTGTAAATTTTTGGATTAAAGGTGCTGCACATTAAGATTCATTGTGGGTGTAAAACTTTAGCGAAAAAGGAAAGTGAGTAATAGAATTTCAAATTCAAACAACTCATTAAATGTGTGAAAGTAATTGAACTAGTTACTTAAACACTTGTTGTTGAATTTAATTCTATCTACTTGGAAGTAGTTGAGTGTACTTTATTTGTGGTTTGGTTGTGTACTTGAACCTTGGAAGTGTGAAGATAATTATTGTATTGTTGGATTTTAGTACAATCATGTCTAGTGAAATGTTTCATTATGCTAACATATTGCATCGGGACATGACTTCTTTTCAAACCATTGATGAGGGACAAAGAGAAAACTTGTTCCATACTTCTTGTAAGGTACAAGGAAACTTGTGCGCAGTTATTATTGATGGCGGTAGTTGTACTAATGTTGTAGCTACATCATTAGTATCGAAGTTGAAACTTGAAACTATCCCACATCTTAAACCCTATACATTACATTGGTTGAATGATCAAGATGGTCTTTGTGTAACCTAAAGGGCTAGGGTACCCTTCAGTATAGGGGACAAGTACTATGATGAGCTTGAATGTGATATTCTTCCTCTTTGTGCATCCCATATATTACTTGGTAGACCATGGTTGTATGACAGGATGGTATTACATGATGGGTATAGATTATATGAAATTAGAGTGTTGTTAGAAGGCATTTTCTTTGAGGTATTCTGATTATATTATTGGTTGATTGAATTTCATCATTTCAACATTAGGGTTCATTTGAAAAGTGCCATTTTTTTATCCGAATTTGCCTTGACTTGAGATAGTTTTTCTTAAGTCTTTTGAATGTGTTTTAAAGTGTGATTAGGCACATCAATGATAGCCCTTAGTAAAGTAGATAAAGTTCTATTAACTATTTTTGTTTGCCCATTAGTTTGTAGATGATAATTAATAGAAAAAAATAATTTAGTTCCTAACTTACACCATAAGGTCTTCTAAAAGTAACTCAAGAACTTAGCATCTCTATCAGATACAACTGTTTTAGGCATACCGTGCAATTGAACAATTTCTCTAAAGAACAAATCTGCAACATGTGTAGCATTATTAGTTTTGTGGCATGGAATAAAATTTGTCATCTTTGAAAATCTATCCACAACAACACAAATGGAATCTCTACCATGTTGAGTCCTAGGTAAGCCTAACACAAAATCCATGGAAATATCGACCTAAGGTTTACTAGGAATAGTATGTGGTTAGTACAAGCCATGGGGTCGCACTCGGGACTTAGCTAATCTACAGGTAATACATCTCTCACAAATTTGCTCAACATCCTACTTCATGCGCGGCTAATAAAAATGTTCTTGCAAAACCCCTAAAGTCTTAGCCACTTTAAAGTGTCCCATCAACCCTCCACCAAGAGACTCCTTTATTAACAACTCCCTAATGGAACAGTTTGGAATAAAAAGTTTGTTCTCTCTAAACAAGAACCGTTCATGCATAAAGAATTTTCCACTAGCTCCCTTTTCACAACATGAAAATTCCTCACTAAAATCTTGGTCCAAAGGCTAGAACTCTTTAATATGTTCTAAACCAAGCAATTTCGAATCATGAGTTGAGATTAGTAAGTACCTTCTTGAGAGAGTATTTACAACAATATTTTCCTTACCTTGCTTATATTGAATGACATATATAAAGGTCTCAATAAACTCTACCCACCTTGCATGTCTTCGATTCAACTTGTGTTGACTCTTCAAGTGTTTCAAGGACTCATGGTTAATGTGAATCACAAACTCCTTAAGCTAGAGGTAGTGTTGCCAAGTTTCCAAGGCCCTAACCAATGCATATAACACCTTATCATATGTTAAGTACTTCAATGCTGCTCCATTTAGCTTTTTGCTAAAATATGCTATTGGTCTTCCTTCTTGCATAAGATCAACTCTAATACCTAAACCTGAAGCATCACATTCAATTTCAAATGTTTTAGCAGTGTTAGGTAAAGCAAGTAAAGGAGCATGGGTTAGTTTATCTTTAATGAATTGAAAAGCCTTCTCTTGCTCTTCTCCCCACTCGAACCCGACATTCTTCTTGATGGTTTCAGTGATTGGTGCGGCTATGCCACTAAAATCCCTCAAAAATTGTTTATAGAAACTCGTAAGCTCAAGAGAACTACGAACTTGGCTCAAATTTGTTGGACTTGTCTATTCTTATATAGCTTGAAATTTCTCATCATCAACCTAGATTCCTTATTAATTAACAACAAAACCAAGAAAAAAAAGTCTATCTATACAAAAACTACACTTCTTAAGGTTAGCAATTAGCTTTTCCTTCGTAGCACTTCCAAAATAGAATTTAAATAAAATACATGATCATCTAAATTCTTGCTATAGATAAGGATATCATCAAAATAGACAACCACAAAATTTCTAATAAAAGCTCACAAAATATGGTTCATTGATCTCATGAAAGTACTTGGTGCATCAGTTAACTTGAAGGGCATAACCAGCCATTCATATAAACCATACTTTGTTTTAAACACAGTTTTCCACTCATCTCCCGCTTTCATTCTAATTTGATAATACTCACTTTTCAGATCAATGTTAGAAAAGATACAAGAGTCATGTAATTCATCTAACATGTTGTCTAATTGATACTTTACCCTTATGTTATTGATCGCTCAATAGTCGACACACATCCTCCATAACCCATCTTTCTTAGGAATTAAAATCATGGGAACTGCATATAAGATCATACTTTGTCTCACATACCCCTTGTCCATCAGCTCACTAACTTGTTTTTAGAGTTCCTTTGTTTCCTTAGGGTTACTCTTATAAGTGGGTCAATTTGGAATGGTTACGCCAGGAATAAAGTTGATCTGTTGCTCAATCCCTCAAATGGGAGGCAATGCTTTTGGGATTTCCTTAGGAAATACATCTGCAAATTCCTACAATAGAGAAATAAAAAAACCGGGTAAAGAAGTGTTAAGTTGATTAGAGCTAAAAAGCACCTCTTTGTATAATAGTACTCTCATAGGTCTCTTTGTTCCTAAGAACAAAGCCTTCTTAACCTCACTTGCCCTCACATAAAAAATTTCTTTTCTCTTTGTTTTTCCCTCACCATTAAATTCTCTCCCTTTTATCAAACTCTCTCTCTTTTTCTTTTGCAGCAACACTCAATCTTTTATTATCACTTACTCTTTTTTGTTCACTCTCTCTTTGTAACCTCACTTGATCCTCATAAAGCTCACCGAGAGTTAGAGGATAAAGAGTAAAAGGCCTCTAATCATGTACAAAAGAGTACTTGTTGGTGGATCCATCATGTTTCACCTGCTTATCAAATTGCCATGGCCTACTTAACAACAAGTGTGTAGCTTGCATTGGAACTACATCGTAAAGAACTTAATCCCCATACTTTCCAATGCTAAAAGAAACCAACACTTATTTTGTCACTTTCACTTCACCACTATCATTCAACCATTGCAATTTATAAGGGCAATGATGCTTACTTGTAGGAAGCCCCAATTTCTCCATCATGGTCGTGCTAGCAACATTTGTATAACTCCCACCGTAAATAATCACACAACATACCTTGTCTTTTACATGACACTTAGTATAAAATATGTTATCCCGTTGCACATTTTCCTCTTCGTTTGTCTGCATGCTCAAAGCCATCCTGACTGCCAACATCTCCCCCTAAACATCACACCCTTCCCCCTTATCAACATCCGCTAATGATGGCGTGGAGTCGTGATTTGATTCATTGTCCATCTCAATCTCTCCATTATCCCACATCACCATGATTCTTTTGTTTGGACATTGACTCGCTATATAACCCTTGCTCTGACATTTAAAACACTTAATATCACAATTCTTATTAGGAAAAGAATCGAGTTTACCTTTATTCTCATGAGATGCCAATTTTGATTTTTGTTCTGGCATTGGTTTAGAGTGGGACTACTTCTCCTCCTTCCATGTATTAGCTCTTCAATTGGAGGAATTCGGTGTTGCATTTATGGAACTATTACATTTCCACTTGAGTTGCTTCTCCACCTTAATCGCCATGTGAACCATATCATCCAACTCTCTATAATGTTGCAACTCCACCACATTCTGTATATCTCGATTCAAGCCTACCAAGAACCTAGCTATAGTAGCTTCTTGTTCCTCCTCAACATTCGCTCTAATCATTATAACCTCCATCTCCTTATGATATTCCACCACACTCCTGTTTCCTTGCGTAAGATTTTGCAACTTATTGTACAATCCCTATAGTAATAAGTGGGAATAAGTCACTTCCTCATCACCCTCTTTATCTCTTCCCATGTCTCTATTAGTGGCTCTCCATTCCTCCTCCTCCTATATAACAATTGGTTCCACCAAACTATAGCATAGTCAGAAAATTCTATGGTAGCCAATTTTACTTTCTTGACTTTAGAGTAGTTATGACAATCAAAAACTAGTTCCACCTCTCCCACTCAAGATATACATCAGGATCATTCTTCCTTTAAAAGGAAGGGATTTTCATCTTTTTGTTCCCTAGGTTGCTATCTTCCTCATTCCTAGCTCCTTTACTTCTCCTTGCATTCCTCTTATAACCCATAAAGGAATCTTAATTAGATTCAACTACAGATCCTTCTCTACCCCATTCATCTTCCTCTATGTACATTACCCTTCTTAGCATTTTATCCCTTTTACGCCCAATAGAAGCAATATGAGATTGCTTAAAATTTTGCTCCATCTGCTCTTGAAATTGATTCATCTCTGCTCTAAACATTCTTCTCATCTCAGCAGTCGGAGTTTCCATGATCAATTTTGTGTCATTCCCCCCCATCACACCATCAGGAGAATTTCTATTAGACATATTTCTACAACAAAACAAATATGAGAATAGAAAAGAACAGATCCTCACTAAATCACTCCCTCGTGTGTTTTTACTCAATCATTGAATCGCTCTAATCACTTGTATTTTATGGCTCACAATATTTAATTGGCTTTTACACACTCTAATGGTGTCATCACTCTTGCTTTTTTACCACTCATGATTTCTCCTTCAATTCTTTTAGAACTAACCAACAAATCAGAGTTTTCCCGTTGGTTCAAACAAAATCCTTATTGTTGGAATCAATAATCAACAAGTCACTATAGTTTCTATGGTAATTCTAAGAAAAGTAAAGATAATTTTTAGGTCTTCAGCAAAACATTCACCAAGAATCTTAATGATTTTTTATATGAATTTCCTTTTTTTTTTTTAAATTATTTAAACAAGTATTCAATAGTTGGATCAATGAACGCAGAAAGTAATTGCAGTAACAAGTCTAACAAAATCAATAAATACACAAAGATTCAGACTTTTCTCTTTCTTCCTTTTCTTTTTTTTTTTTTTGAATTCAAACCCTACATCTATAAAAAAATGAATTGGATTCAAGATAGGCAATTCCTAACCAAACTGGTTGTGCTCTGATACCAAATCTGATACGAACTCTGTCAACCTGTGTTGAAACCCGAAATCCCGAATTGTATCTAATAACCTGTGATCGATCATGAATGAAGGGAAACCATGACCCATTACTTATAATGAAGTAAGAAGCTTAGTATAATGGATACATCATAAGTAAAGGATGAGCACCATGGGACAATTCCTATAAGTTCAAAGTTCTTCAAGAACTAAAGAAAAGTGTTTGTTTTTCAATTTGCTAAAAAGTGCTTTACAATGGAGTCATTGGTGACTATTTATAGTCTCCTCAAGTAACACTAAAACGACATAGTAAACCCTAATGTAACTAAGGGAAAAACAACAAAAGCTGGCAGATTAAAATTGTTTTAAGCTGGCCAACATTCTCCTCCTAAGCCAACACTAAAGCTGGCAGCTTTGGTTTTGCTTCTAGCTAGCCTTTCTTCTCTTCAACGTTGGCCACTTAGGCTAACGACTTTGCTTTCTACGCTGTTGACTTTTATTCTTACACTGACGGCTTTCACCTCCTAATGGCCAGTAGCTTTCAAGTTTCCTCAAGCCGTCTTCATTCTAGAGCATCTTAGACTTCAATGACATGAATTATTCTTGGTTCATTCTTGGTTTGACTCAAGTTTTTCTCCTCATCTTAAACTTCTTTGATTAACTCGTTAAGTGTATCCTTAAGTCATTTAGCATGAAGTCGTGTCATTGGCCCAACTGGAATCTCATGAGGATTTGCTATCCATTTTTTAACTCTATTGTCATTAGAAGGCTTTAGCTAGCTCATTTTTCTCCATCCCTGCTTAAATTTGATCAAGGAAGTTACTCTTTAGTCTATTGATGGTAGCCAACCCCACCTTCTGATTTAAAGTACCAGCAAACATTCTTCTTTCCCGACTATTATCATAGATCGTAATTGAATTCTGCTAAGAAGAACTTGCATAGGCAAGCTTTGAGGAAAGCTTCTTACATAATAGCTAGCTATCATATTATCTATTGATACAAATGAATCTTCATCTAAGAAGGTAATGTCTCGAAATCCATAGATAATGCATTACAATGTTCTTTTCCTTCTTGTGTATTGTATACTTCATTCTGTTTCATTTAGCTTTTGACTCTCAAATCCCTATTCATCCCATATTAAAAACATCTCTTTGTACATAAACCACTTGAGTTTTCATTGCACCAAGATCCCATAAAGAGCTTAACTGGAGTTTTCACCATCATGCAAACTATCATCTGCATCTGAAACAATTAACTTCTCCTTCTTTGAGCACTCCATAGCCACCAATTTAACCTCTCCAAATTCAATCTCTTGCCTCCAAATTTGATGTCATATTTAACTATCTATACCTTGCAATCTTTTATCACAATTGAATGCACTATTCATATTTGCTAATCATAGCAATCGCTTTTTTATCATAATGTGTAAGCAAGTATTTTAGTCGTGAGTAGCTAAGTAGTGATCAAGAACTTATATCTATAAGAGTACTCACACTCCTGTGTACACACTATAGCCTTGTAACATTCATGGTTGTCAAAATCGCGATTTTACTTATAATTAAATAGTATAAAATCGATAGAATCGTATAAAATCGGTAGAATTGGTAACTTGTAAAATCGTATATCTAAACTCATAATTATATCAAAAGTTTATACTTAAATGATTTTACTTCCATTTTGATTATGAAAAACTTGATAAAATTGCAAACTGGTAGAATCTTATAATTGACTCGTGATTTTAACAACCATGGTGACATTAAAATGTTAATAAAAGTGTGTGGTTATTCTACTTATGATTCTTGCGGTGTCCATTTATTTACTATTGCCTATTTTATTATTCTTGCGTGTTGCCTTATAGATATATTGGCTAATTTAAGTTAATTGAGTAGCATACAGACTTACTGTTATATACGTAAGATAGTAAATACCACGCAATCTTATCATGTTAGCAAAAGCCTAGATAGTATTTTCCTTGTAAAACCCTAAACTTAATTATACTTTTTCTTTGCATTTTTTTGTGAATTACTTTTTCGATGCTAACGGTGGCAAAGAAATGGGTTTGCAGCTCCAATAACAGATCATCTTCATTGAAAGTGGCGTTAGACTCGTCGAGGTGGTCATGGCCGAGGCTCGTGAGGGTGAGAAGGCATTCGAATGATGCTCAGGTGAGTAAGGTTGTGAGTGAAGATAAAAGCTATGATTTGGATCCGTTTAGTGCAGTTAATGTTGTTAATGATCATGTGAATTGAGTGATGTTACTAATCTAGACGTGTCGTTGGAAAGTTTTAGCTTCGTAAGTAGCGATGGTATGGTACCTTGCGTGAAAATGCTAGTTTTATGTTTGGCTCTACCACGGGAAGTGAGTGTGATGGGAAATCGAGATCAAATTTAGATGAAGCAAACACGCATAAGGTTAATTATGCAGCAATATGAAAGAATGTTAATAAGTGATTTTTATTTTTATTTTTTTCCCGATGGTCGAGTTGTTTCTGGAGAAAGAATATCCACATGGTTTTTGGGTTTCTATCGAATTATTAGATTGAGAGAACAATTTATAACCCTTTGTTTTAGTTTCCTGGATCAGGTCAAATTTGTGATGTGTATCAATATTTTTAGGTTAATTAGGTTGCTTACCTTAAATATTAATATCTTGCTACCTATCCACTTAAATCTGAAAAATTTCACATAAAGAAAGGAAACTTAATAAATTTAAACAGAATCTTGTTTTATCAACACGTGTAACCATTAAGATTTGAACAAAAGAAATAAAAAATGACAATTCTAATAAAAAGGTGGATAAACATTGAATATTAAAAATTTATTTTTTTAAATTAAGTGTACACATTGCATAATAGTTTAAGAGTCTCTTTTTACTTGCTCCCTATAATGTGATTACCTTTCTTGGTTCATACCCCGATCTAGGTAAATCTATGAACTCGATTAAGTTATTTCTTCCTATTCTTAATAAGCCCCTCAACCATGAATTGCCTTTATAAATAATTAATCATATGAATAATTTTTTGGAAAGAATTGTTGAGAATAAAAGACCTCTTTTCTTGATATCAATTAATCCCCAGACTTACTCTTTTCGATCCATCAACTAACCTTATTCTTGTATTTTGGGTTGATAAAATTAATATTTCTATGTATTAAGTTTGATTGTATTAAACTACATCAGTATCTTATTTTATTACTATTAGGGTTGCAAATGAGTCGAGTCGAGCATTTTAAGACTCGGGCTTAGCTTGTTAGAAAAATTATCAAGCTCGAGCTAATTGAAGCTTTTATCGAGCTTGAAAATTATAACTCAAGCTCATTAAGGAATTTGAAACTCGAGCTTGAACTCGAGTTTATTTAAATAAACAAGCTAGCACTAGAGTTCATTTAAATAAACATGTCTGTTCATGAGCCCACTTATTAACAATATAAACAAGAGCCTACTCACAAGCATATTTGTGAGTTGGTTTGTTAATAATATAAATGAGAACCTACTTACAAGCTTGTTAACAAGCCGACTTATTAATAACATAAATTAGCCTAATTAACCTGTTTATAAGCTACCTCATTAACAATATAAACAAACTTACTCGCAAGCTCATGAACTAGCTCATTAATAATGTAAACGAGCCAACTTTCGTGTCGACTCAAGAGTCTAAACAAAAGCTCAAGCTAAGCTTTTTTAATTAAATGAACTTTATTTTGAGCTCAAGCTCAGCTTGTTTGCTAATTGAGCTTAAAGCAAGTTGAGCTCGACTAGCCCATGAGTAACTCAACTCATTTGCAGTCCTAATTGCCATATGTTTTCCTCTTGCACCACATTTGAGAATCAAATGTTAAATTTCCACAAATTAAATTGAGTTTGATTTTGGAATTTTGTGTTTGGAACTTTAGGGGGGAAATGTTGCAAACTTTGGTTTAATTATAATACATCTAAAAATAAAACGTATCAATCTCTATTTATTTAGAGATATAACTCGCATCCATATGCTTTGATTTCCTGGTGTAACATGTGTCTAAGCGTTTTTTACATAGTCATGTTTAAGAGGCTTATATTTAATTGGAAATAGTCTAAATTTGTTCAATAATGGGTCAAGGAAAGAACCCTTCATGTCTTGAATTTCTTTGAAATTGGTTGTTCCCTACTATGCCATGGGCAATTGAAATTTCATAAAATTAACAGTAATACCGTAGTGTTTGGTCTCTTTTTCTTGCATCAATAGAAAGGCGTCTTGTAGTTTTCTAAAATTAATATCATTTTGGCACACAATTTAGGTGGAGTATGAGAACCAAGGAGGATTTACATGTAAGATCCTTAAAACAACATTTCTCACCAATACTAAGAGCACTAACAGTTAGCTTAAAATTTATCACAAGCAAGAAGATCAAAGTTATTTGATGGGTCCATTCTCTATATAAAACAAAATGAAAACACATTCCAAATGAAGCTTAGCCACATAATTTAGTCTGGACATTATGTTCATACATAAATCATTTTTAGTAATATTAAATATGTAAGATAAGCATTTGAACAACGCAAATGTTTTTCTTAACACACCACTAATTACTTGGAAGCAAATAACATATTTGGCTTAAATGATATTCATTAACTGTAATACTACATTGGGATGAAGAGCATCCAGATCCAATACTAAATACACTCATCTACCCTTGTCAATTATCTCATGAAGCATTGGTTCACTGACACTAGCATTTATTGGGAAAGGTTAACATAACCAGTTATGCTTGAATTCAGTGATGTATAATAGTCACTTTTCTTAGCATCTTGTTGATATATCTCTCATGAAGCTAGCTTAACCACTAAATTTCCAATTAGTCAAATAACTTGGCTTTATAACTACTTTGCTTACTTCAATATCTCTGGAGAGCATTGCTACCACACAAGGCATAGATGGTCTTATCGCTGGTGATGTCTATGTGAATAAAAGAGCTACTCTTACCATGCTTTGCTTCTTCCTCATTGAATGTTGATAGTCTTGAGTCAACTAAATTAACTTCTCATTTGGTTTCATTCATATGCCAATCCTAAACAACTAAAGGGAAAAAAAGAAAAAGTCAAGTGATATATTGAAATAGGAGAATTTCCATGATTCAGTCACTTAGTTGGTCTAGTCATCCACTAGGCCGTAAATAATGCTTGCTTAGTATAGACCATGGATGACTGGAGTGGAAACATTTGAAGAAAGAAAGCAACATTCTTAAGAAAACTTACTAGTAATAGGACAAAATAAACACTTTAGTATAAATAAAAAAATAGTGACATTCTTAAGAAAAAGAATTAATACAAATTTACCGCATACTGTCATTTTCACATTAGTACTTTTAGTTTTACTATGCACTTTGGCAGTGGATCTAAACAAAAATTATATTGAGGCCATATAGTAAACTATCTAAAGCAATAATATTTTAAGCTAACATTTAATTCATGAAGGTCCAAAACCTAGGTGGTGAAGATAAACACCCTAGTCATTTACAAAAATTGTGTACAAATAGAAAGTCCTTTCATGAAACAATAAATAGATATATATCTTCCCATATTGATTTTGAGAAGACCATTTCATTCTTCACATGATAAAATATGGATTTTCTCAAAGTGCCTAGCAAATCTAAAAGCCATGATCATACAAAACTTGAGAACATTGGAATCTTGTGATGCACTTTGGAACATTATCAGCCTTTTGACTTATGTTGAGAAAAGGAGATTTTTCTTTTTCCAAAATTTCAAATTTTTTACTAGTGACATGAATATTACAAGGTTGAACATAAAATATTGTCACACATTACAACTAGTGTTAATAATCTTTTGAAAGAATACCAAAAATATGACAAAAATACAAATTCTACAAGATACACTTTATCTTCTTCCAAGCTTGGGTTTGAATTTGGCCTCCCACTTATGATTCTAAAGTGACAACACCAAAGGCAAAGACGTCCTCTTTCTCTATAAGCTGACCTCACATTGCATGCTTTGGAGCAAGATAACCACGATAAAAAAGATTGTTAGAAAAGTTGTATAAGTGCACTATAATTAATGGGTACAATCAAGCTAGAATTCTTCTTAAGCAATAGAACATTGGGAAGCATGGACATACATTATCCTAGCTATGCGAGTGCTGATGTGAGTCTTCTTATCATCGTAAAGTTTTGCCAAACCAAAGTCCAAAATTTTAGGTACAAGATCTAAGTCCAACAATATATTACTAGCTTTTACATCTCTATGCACAATGCTTAGCCTTGAGCTATGTTGAGACAACTTTCATAATGAGTTATCCATTCAAGAACTAAACTTCTTTCTCTTAACTCATGCAAGTAAACATAATGGATTTTGACTTTTTTGGCATCACATGATAGGAAGTAATAATGTCGAATAACGTTATGTACCAGATAATGCTCGATCAAGACACTTGTTTTCTAGATACTCATATACTAGAAGCCTCTTGTCGCCCTCAATGCAATAGTTAAGGGTGTTCATGGTTTGGTTTGATTCAGTTTAAGCCCTTGATGAACTAATATGCTTTTAATGATATAGGGTTTTGAATTGAATCGCTTATAATGCAATTTGGTTTGGTTTAGTTTGGTTTAAATTGCTTTTGAAGATATCTTATTCTAGTTAATAATACTCATAGTCAATAAGATTTTCAACCATGTATTGATCTTTAAATTGAGGAGCATTACATAATAATATAAGTTAAATAGCATTATATCATAGTAACATTACATCTTAGGTGATTGTAAAGGCACACTAATTTGTTTGAGAAATGAGGAATGCAGGTAGGTAAAAGAATTGATTGTGGAAATTGAGAATAGAGTTAAAGTTGACAAAAAAGATGTAATAAATAAGGTAGATAAAAATGTTAGTGAGGTTTAAAATTAAAAAAATGTCCCCTAGCTTTTGTTTTTTAATAGGAAATGGTTCTATTGAGATTTAAGTGCTTTAGTTCGGTTCAATCCCTCAAATCGAACCACGAGCCATTTACACCATCTCTAAATAGAACTATGAATTGAACCAAAATGTACAAGAACTACATTTTGTGATTCAATGCAGTTTGACTTGGTTTATTGAATAGCCCTAGCAATAGCCATATAATTTGACAAGGTTATGATGTTGCACCATAGAAATTATTGCAATCTTTGTAACGAATTGATTCTTTCCTTTGTGAGATGCCAAAGAAAACTGCTTCATAGCAATTACCCTCCCATCATTGAGCATTCCCTATTATGTGAACATGGTCCGAACTAGTACTATAACATTATTATCTCCATTTCATTGGTCGTTCCTTTCTTCTTTTTTATTAAAATGCAAGATTATACTTTTTCCATAAAATTTTTTCTTTTTTCTTTTTTGGGTTTATGGAAGAGTAATATACCTTGAAAATCAAGCGAAATCCTCCCTCACCAAGCTTGTCGATGGGATTGAAGTCTTTTGTAGCAGCCTTTAGTTCATTGTAACTGCAATTATAAGGCTTAACATATATTCCTAAGAGCTTTGTAGACCAAAGGATTTTTCCTCAAGTTTGGCTATTTAACTTGCATGCATTCACTTTCTGTATTTCCAATGAAAAAAAATATTCTATCAAGTACTAACTCTCCAAATGTAACAATAGCTCAAGATCTACATTGCAAACCTCATCGTTTTGTTTCCTAACCCACTATTATATTTTGGTGATGCGATTTCATTTCTAGGTTTTTCAATCCTATCAGCAAGACATAGTAGCAATATGAAGGCCTTGTATGTTATCACAAGCCTATTAAAATTTCCACAAAACAAAAAGCAAAACTTTGTCCACTTTCTTGAACTTTTAATTTTCCATTGTTAACTTACCTTCATCCTTTTCAGCTTAAGCTTTTCTTCTTTGGCGAATAATACAAAACAAAAAGAGAAGTGTAGACAAACCTGCCACTCCAACTCCAACAACTATTCCAACAATCATGTTTGTCTGATCTTTTTTATTTCTTAGAGCTAGAGGTTTCTTACTGACAGTAGGTATCAAGTCTGGTCAAAGTCTCACCGTCAATAACTTCATTAAAGAGCCGCATGGAATTTTAGTGAGTTTTAGTTATTAGAGTACCCAGGGTAGCACTGATTGTTGAAATTAAAGGACCATAAGTAACTTGTGCTGGCACATAGAAAGTACCTTTTCCAGCCAAAAAGAGATGAATTTCAAGGTAGTTTTATGAGACGTGAGCACCAAGGTTCTTTTCAATAGCTATGAAGGAGGGCCTGCCTACCTCTTTTCGTATGTTAAAATCTTTTTCTACACGAGTACTTTGATTTCAACATATGTAAGATATTGAAATGAAGAAGTCAGGACAATTCAAACTACAAAATGAATGGCATAGAGAATTATTGAGCAAGATAGAAGAGGTTTAAGATATTTTAAAAGGAAAATCCATAAATAGTGCCAAGGAGGGATAACATAAAATCTTCCAATAGAAGGAATGCTGTAGAAGAGCCAACTTGAATATATATTAGAAATATGCCTGCCAAGTCTTTGCCATATGGAATTTTGGATTGAGATTTTAACAAATTGTAGGGTAACATTGTAGCTTCCATTCTCAAGTCCTAAGCCATAATACTGAAGGGATGAAGCAGGTATCCTTGCTCTCTAGAACAACTTCGAGTAAATGTTATTTGTGTACTAACCGATGTATCAAATGTCAATTTGTCATTGCCAATGAATGATTCGCATTGTTGATTGCCCACCTTTGTGAGTCAGTTTTATAATATGTCGTTGGACCAGGAGTTTCATTGTCTCTCTCGAATGCTATACTGTTAGAAGATCTAAATTGTGGGCCACCATAGCTATTTTTTAGGAACCTGATAGAGCCATTTTATACTCAATCTTTATAGTATAAATTGTGTTAAATTATTATTGATTTTATAGAAATCATAAGGAAATGGTACTTTAATTCTATCATCGTGATAAATCAGGTTAAATGGAGTTAAGGATGCTAATTCAAGTATTTTAGAGAAGTCATCTACAACATGGATCAAGACAAGGAATTACACCACCGGAGGAAGCACGGTTTGCGGCACGGCTAAGGTTCAAACCGTGCTACACACTGGACCAGAAGGCGGAAAAGAGGACTCTGAACAGAGAGAGACACGGCTTAGGGCACGGCCGTGGTGGAAGCCGTGGGAGAAACCGTGCTGGGAGCCGTGGTGGAAGATAGATGTGCCAAGGAGAAGAAAGTGTGGAACATCAACCAGATGAAGACACGGCTTGAAATCTAGCCGTGGGTGTAACCGTGGTACACACTGGACACGGATGAAGACTTGAAGAATATACACAGAGGATGGCACGGCATAATACACGGCCGTGTGTTGGGGCGTGCCAGGCAGACGAATCTTCACTTCTCGAAATCTACTTGGAAAAGGAAAGATATTTTCGTATCTTGCTAGCAAAAGATCACATGCTATCCATCTAATAATATAAATAGAGCCAACCCTAGAGGGTTAGGACAACTTTTGATCTGGGGAATCTTGGATCTTGAAGAAGGAAACGCGGAGGCAGAGCAAGCAACCGGGTTCATTATGTTTCTATCTTTTATTTTCGTTTTATTGATGAACATGAGTAGCTAAGCTACTTTTCTAGCCAAAGGGTCATAGATGTTTAATTCTCCACGAATTGTGAGGTCTAATTGACTTGTATTTATTCTATTCTTTGTTTTCGGGTATTCATATATCTTCTTATCGTTTTGTCATTATTATCTTTGTTGATTGGTATGAATAGAGCTCTTCTACTCAATTAGCAAGTTAATATATTGTCAACTAGCACATCAAATCCGTAATTGTTTGATTGTTCTAGTTTTAGTGACGCAATAACATGTTTGGTTATAAAAGAGATGATCGAATTTATGTTATGGAGGTGTGTGATCATGTTTAAATAGGTTATCTTATAATCTACTGGCATGAATTGGTGGTCTCTCTAGATCTTAATGCTATTGATAGATTAAATCCTAAGCGCTTGTCTAAGGGTTGTTTAATCAATAAGAGAAATAATTCAAAGCGCTTGTCCGAGGTTATCGAGGAAGTAAGGAGAGATAGGTTGTTAGAGCTTGTTAATAACCATAACCAGTTTATCTAGAACAAGAATAGAGAACATTTGCATCGATGATCAATTCCTAGAATTAAACCATCTTGATTCCTTTGGCTAGGCTTTTTATCAATATACAACTTTCTTAACTTGTTTTAACTTTGTTCAATTCACAAACCAAACCCCCCCCATTTTCCTTTTCCTTTTATTCTCCTTGAATAGAAATAAGTTTAACCAATCTCTGTGGATTCGACCCTACTCACCACTATATGCAAATCATATAATTGTCTAGGAGTAGGTTTTATTTTTGTTGGATTCGACACCCATCAAATTTTGGTGCCGCTGCCGGGGATTGGTGTCAAATTTATTTCTATTCTTGTATGACTCGTTCTTCTCAGACAAGTGAACTAATTTATAATCCGGAGATTAAGAAGACTCTATAGAGGTTGCGACAAGAAGCTAGATCATCCCCCGGACCGAACTTAGTTTCGGACTTGTCTGATTCATCCCTTGATTCTGAAAAAGAGGACGACATGGCAAATCTCGAGAGAACCTTAAGGGAGTTGGCTGCACTGGATGTGCATCAACAACCACTTTGTATTCACTATCCCGAACTAGCTGTGGAATTCGAATTGAAATCTGGGTTGATACATCTGCTACCTACATTTCATGGTCTTGAGAATGAAGATCCTCATAAGCATTTGAAAGAGTTCCATATAGTGTGTTCTAGTATGAGGCCGCAAGGAATAACCGACGATCAAATCAAGCTACGCGCTTTTCCATTTTCTTTAAGTACTAAAGCTAAAGATTGGTTGTTTTATTTGCCTCCAGGTTCGATAACCACTTGGACAGATATGGTCAGACTCTTCTTGGACAAATTCTTCCCCGCATCCAGAGCCGCTGGTATAAGAAGAGAAATTTGTGGTATAAAACAGAGGGACACCGAGACTCTTCATGAGTATTGGGAGAGGTTCAAGCAACTTTGTGCAAGCTGCCCACAACATGGGATATCTGAACAACTCCTTATCTAATACTTCTACGAGGGCCTACTTCTGATGGAGAGGAAGATGATGGATGCTGCAAGTGGAGGCGCTATAGTAAACAAAACCCTTGGTCAAGCTAGGGAATTGATCTCCATTATGGCTGCTAATTCATAACAATTTGGGTATAGGCATGATACGTCTTCAAGGAAGGTAAATGAGGTAAATGTGTCTAACCTTGAACATCAAATTTCTAATCTTACCTCACTTGTGCAGCAGCTAGCTCTTGGAAAAACGCAGCAGGTGAAGGCTTGTGGAATTTGCGCTGCTCCTAATCATCCGACCGACATGTGCCCCACATTGCAAGATGACAATCATGAACACGCCAATGCTGTAGGCGGATTTCCAAGGCAACCGCAGAGGAAGTATGATCCCTATTCAAATACTTACAATCCCGGATGGAGGGATCATCCTAACTTCTGATAAGGTAATAACCCTCAACATTTCCAACAATTCCAGCCAAAGCCATCACACCACGTACCCCAAGCTCCTTCCACTTCAGGTATGCCTCTTGAGGATATTGTTAAGCCTCTAGCTGTGAATACCAAACAATTTCAGGAGGAAACAAAGCAAAGCATTCAAAACTTAGAGAATCAGGTAAGCCAACTTGCTTCAGTCGTAAACAGGCCAGAAACTCAAGGTAAGTTACCTTCTCAAACTATTACAAACCCGAAGCAAAGCGTTAATGCAATTACCTTGAGAAGTGGAACAGAATTGCAGGGATCAAATAAGAAAGGAAATCCGTCTAATCTTGAGGAAGAGACCAAGAAAGAGACTTCGACTCCGAGACAGCAGGGCGACCAGATTAGCAAGTCTCTAGTTGAGCCATCGAAGGTCACATTGATACCACCTCCTTTCCCCTCCAGATTAGCGAAATCCAAGAAGGAAGCGGAAGGAAAAGAGATTCTGGAAACGTTTCGTAAAGTCAAGGTAAATATTCCTTTACTTGATGCAATTAAGCAAATACCGCGCTATGCTAGATTCCTCAAGGACTTGTGCACTAACAAAAGGAAGCTGAAAGGTAATGAAAAGATTAGTGTGAGTGAAAATGTTTCAGCTATTATTCAGAAGAAGCTTCCTCCTAAATGTAAGGACCCAGGTATGTTCGCCATTCCTTGCAAAATAGGTAGTCTTGGAATCGCTAAAGCCATGTGTGATCTAGGAGCTTCTATCAATGTCATGCCTTTGTCTGTTTATCAACGTTTAAATGTTGGTCCTTTAAAGGAAACGGGTATTATTGTTCAACTTGCTGATAGGTCCAATGTTTATCGTGAGGGGGTTCTAGAGGATGTTTTAGTTCAAGTCAATGGGTTGGTTTTTCCTGCTGATTTTTATGTGCTTGACATGGACGATAGTGATTCTCATACTTCATCACTGATATTATTAGGGCGACCATTCCTTAAGACGTCTAAAATGAAAATCGATGTAAATGATGGCACCCTCACTATGGAATTTGATGGTGAAGTGATTAAATTTAACATTTATGATGCCATGAAACGTCCTAATGATATCTCTCCTGTTTTTGTTACAGAT
This sequence comes from Laguncularia racemosa, assembly GCA_037954665.1. NCBI lineage: Eukaryota > Viridiplantae > Streptophyta > Magnoliopsida > Myrtales > Combretaceae > Laguncularia > Laguncularia racemosa. The sequence goes on along the minus strand of JBBMOL010000867.1, from coordinate 19,055 downwards.
GCTATTAACCCATCACCACAGGCATCAAGGCTGGAATCCAAATCCTTATCCGAATATTTAGCCAGGAACGTCTAGCCAAAGATGTTAAAGAAAGGCGCTTCATGGGAGGCAACCCATGTAAAAAAAAAAAAAAAGTTTTGTTTTGCATTAGTTTTGGTTTGTTTTAGTTTTGTTTTTTTTTAGTTTAGTTTGTTTTGATTTCAGTGTAGTTTTGAACTCTTTGGATCGGCTGTAGCAATGATACATATCATTAGATGACACTTTCCAGAGCTTAAAGGGAGCACTCCAATACCAGGGAAGTACCAATATTTCCTTTCTCTTATTCTCTAATGTCCTTTGTGTTGTTAATTCCTCTTCAATTGTGCTGAATTAGGAACAGTGAGGACACTGTTCAAGCTAAGTGTGGGGGAGAGGATAATAAAATATAGAGAATAGAGAACTAACTTATACTCTGAATGTTTGTCCTTAAGCAATTTTAAGCCAAAGTTTTTCAAAATTATCATGAAATCTAGAGATTGTACTAAATGTTGTAATAAGCATCTACAAAATGTGAAATTGACTTGTTCAAATGCTTTACTCACCTACTGCTGTGATTAGAATACATGGTTAAAATTAAGTAGTGAAATCTTTAAGAAACAAATTTACCTTGTATTTAGCTTTAGAATTGGAAGTCTAAGAGTAAGTCGAGTCCCTAAGTGAAAAATAAACAAGTTTACTTCTAGGTTATATTAGCTACTGTATACTCTTTGAAGTTGTTTGTAAAGCAATCATAACACTTAAAAAAAAAAAAAAAGAATCAAGCATTGCCATTACTCCAATGATTCAACTAATTGAGTCAAGAGTATTCAAACTTGAATGTTAGAGTGAGGAAGAGTCCGTAGGGGTATCTCAAAACCCGGTCACTTGAGTGATGAGCTCGGGATGTTGCCGACTCAATGAACTCACTATAACGATAAGGGTGAAAAAGGAAAAAGTTCATGAAAAGAAGCGGGCAAAAACCCGTCAAAATAGATGCTTGAATAAATCAAAAGAACATGAATGTGAACATTCATTGAATAAAACAAAGATGTATAAAAGGGAGAAATCTATTAAAGAGCTTATACTATATGCTTTTACTTTATGTTGCAAGGATTATATGTTTGCTAATGTCCAATGAAGCTTAATTGGGTGTTTTTCCTTAGTGGATTAAGTATTTACTTTTGGAATAAAAATTCTTTTGCTAAACATGAGGATTAAAGTTTTTTTTTGTTTAGATTAGCTATTGAATTTTGCCCATAGTAATTTGATCACAGGAAACCAGTTTGGTTGAAGTAGTAGACATTAAAACTACAAGTCATGAATTACAAATGAATAGATGCTTGGAATGATGAAAAGAAAGTTTGTATAATCTATGACAGATTTCTTAATTGATTTGATGCAATTGCTTGAGGACAAGCAAGAGTTTAAGTGTGGGGGAATTTGATAGAGCCATTTTATACTCAATCTTTATAGTATAAATTGTGTTAAATTATTATTGATTTTATAGAAATCATAAGGAAATGGTACTTTAATTCTATCATCGTGATAAATCAGGTTAAATGGAGTTAAGGATGCTAATTCAAGTATTTTAGAGAAGTCATCTACAACTTGGATCAAGACAAGGAATTACACCACCGGAGGAAGCACAGTTTGCGGCACGGCTAAGGTTCAAACCGTGCTACACACTGGACCAGAAGGCGGAAAAGAGGACTCTGAACAGAGAGAGACACGGCTTAGGGCACGGCCGTGGTGGAAGCTGTGGGAGAAACCGTGCTGGGAGCCGTGGTGGAAGATAGATGTGCCAAGGAGAAGAAAGTGTGGAACATCAACCAGATGAAGACACAGCTTGAAATCTAGCCGTGGGTGTAACCGTGGTACACACTGGACACGGATGAAGACTTGAAGAATATACACAGAGGATGGCACGACTTGATACACGGTCGTGTGTTGGGGCGTGCCAGGCAGACGAATCTTCACTTCTCGAAATCTACTTGGAAAAGGAAAGATATTTCCGTATCTTGCTAGCAAAAGATCACATGCTATCCATCTAATAATATAAATAGAGCCAACCCTAGAGGGTTAGGACAACTTTTGATCTGGGGAATCTTGGATCTTGAAGAAGGAAACGCGGAGGCAGAGCAAGCAACCGGGTTCATTATGTTTCTATCTTTTATTTTCGTTTTATTGATGAACATGAGTAGCTAAGCTACTTTTCTAGCCAAAGGGTCATAGATGTTTAATTCTCCACGAATTGTGAGGTCTAATTGACTTGTATTTATTCTGTTCTTTGTTTTCGGGTATTCATATATCTTCTTATCGTTTTGTCATTATTATCTTTGTTGATTGGTATGAATAGAGCTCTTCTACTCAATTAGCAAGTTAATATATTGTCAACTAGCACGTCAAATCCGTAATTGTTTGATTGTTCTAGTCTTAGTGACGCAATAACATGTTTGGTTATAAAAGAGATGATCGAATTCTTGTTATGGAGGTGTGTGATCATGTTTAAATAGGTTATCTTATAATCTACTAGCATGAATTGGTGGTCTCTCTAGATCTTAATGCTATTGATAGATTAAATCCTAAGCGCTTGTCTAAGGGTTGTTTAATCAATAAGAGAAATAATTCAAAGCGCTTGTCCGAGGTTATCGAGGAAGTAAGGGGAGATAGGTTGTTAGAGCTTGTTAATAACCATAACCAATTTATCTAGAACAAGAATAGAGAACATTTGCATCGATGATCAATTCCTAGAATTAAACCATCTTGATTCCTTTGGCTAGGCTTTTTATCAATATACAACTTTCTTAACTTGTTTTAACTTTGTTCAATTCACAAACCAAACCCCCCCATTTTCCTTTTCCTTTTATTCTCCTTGAATAGAAATAAGTTTAACCAATCTCTGTGGATTCGACCCTACTCACCACTATATGCAAATCATATAATTGTCTAGGAGTAGGTTTTATTTTTGTTGGATTCGACACCCATCAGAACCATATATAAAAAGGATGCATAATGACCAAAAAGAAATTGGTAAAAACATTTAACTGTACCTCATGAAGAATAGTCTAATGGACATCCGGTTGAATAACAGAACATATTACGTAGTGTAATTAGTACATTAGACACACACCATATTCACTAGACAACATTTTTGGAAAATAGCATTGGTGATTATCCTTAGATAAAGATGAATAGATAAAGTTTAAAGGTAAGGCATTATGGAATAAGATTCTTCCGTGCCAATTTTTAATAGATATCGCCTATCAACACTAAAAAATTCCCTTAGGGCTTTGTCAATTTTCAATAGCACTCAAAATATCCAATTGAAAAAGAAATTGTACAACTTTGAATAATATGTTCACAAACCAATATTTGCACTGAGAATAAAGGAGACATTTCCACTTACATGTTCCCACTTCGCTATTATAGGGAAAGTCTCGTTGCAAATAGTTTAATCCTATAAGCAGAGATCTACAAGGAAATTATTTAGAAACCAGTACAATTGTAAAACCTTGAAAATTTCTAATAAATACACTTACGTAGACCATAGATTTATTATCATTTTCTATTAAAAAGCCTTATATTTTTGTTTTACTAAAATTCTAATATGGAATATAATTTCCAATAACACAATAATATATATTACAATGGCTACAAATTTTTTAAAATAAAATTAAAACTAGAATATGGTGGTTGAAAGATAATTTCTAAAAGACAATACTATGAGTTATAAAATTCTTATAAGACTTATTACCAACCAAAAATCCTCCAGGTGATGTGCCTAATTCCAAGCTTAAGCACAATCAAAAGAATAAAGGAAAACGCCTCAATTCACACACACAAAAATCGGTTCACTTGACTAGGTAAATGCGGAATTCCTAAAGGCAATGGAATGAAATCCAAAGAGCTCCAATTGCTATTATCAATCCATACAAGTAATCTTCATCAAATAATAACAATTATAATTGAAACAAATGGCTCAAACCGCAAATTCCAATCCCTTTCTTCAAATATCCAATTCACGTCACAATGAAGAGAATTATATCATACATCAACACAATCAATCCTATAACAAGCTATTGATCACGAATTGTGAATTAAAACAAGTCCAAGAACATCCAAATCAACCCTAGATATGATGCACTTGTGATGAAATGGAAAACAACAATGAGGAACCGATATTACTCACGATTTCTCCTTGTTGCACTCGCCACAATTTCAACTTCTTGGGATTGAAATTGATAAGAGAATTTGGAATTAGGAAAACCCTAAGCCCTCTCACGAAAATGTGAAGTGTTTAATATGCAAAATCATCCCCTCAAACCCTCTCTTAAGCAAGTATTTATACTTGCTACTCCTAGGGTTAAAAAGTGCTCAAAATTACAAGTTTACCACTTTTAAGGTGGCTAACCCTAAATGAAAATTACAAGGAAATAAAAGTGTCCCAAAACCAAAATACAACCAAAATAGTTCAATAAACATTTACAAGATACAAAATAACATAAGTCTTCATGATCCAATGCCTCAGAATAGAGAACAATCGCAGCGGGTCTTTGATTGTTATCCTGAAAAATGTTCGGTGTCCAACTGAAGTTGTAGGACATTTTGGCATCCCATGGAGAATTATAATTGTACCTGTAAGATTATTCTCAAATTTTATTAGAAATAAAGACATAAGGTAAAATTTGAGCAATTTGGATAATCATCCAAATTGGGTTATGAAGAAGTTGATAGTGTTAGAAATTTTCCCATCATCTCCTCGGGCTTCTGAAAGATTTACCCTCAAATCTAGAGGATCAGTTGTGGAACTGAACCCTAGTATCTCTGTTGTCCTGCTCTTCCGGCTAACCATGGTAGTGGATGGATTCCTGATCTATTTTTGAAAACCTTGGACCTCAAATGGAGTCATCGGTAATAGAATTATGCGTGACTCGCCCATGCTGAACATGTAGGTATTTTCAAACCCATCATGTATCACCCGTCGATTGTACAACCAAGGCCGACCCAACAGCAAATGGAATGCATGCATAGGAACTATATCACAAAGGATCTCATCATGATAGTTCTACCCGACACTCATAGGAACCTTTGCCCTAAGGGTAACATGCATACTACCTCTATTATCCAACCAATGCAAGTGATAAGGACTAGGATGTGGTATAGTAAACAGTTGTAATTTGTCTACCAATGCAGCAGATATAACATTCGTGCAACTACCACTATCGATGATGAGTACACAAAGGTTACCTCTAATTCTGCAAGAGGTATGAAATATGTTCTCCCTCTGAATATCATTAGTATCAGGAGATATAGATAAAACCCTGCGTAACACATTAAGGGGTAGATATTTCCCTCCTGTATGCTCCTCAGGCACGTTTGTATTCTGATGATCATAATATTCCTTCAGTGTTGTTGGTAGATCTGTTGGCTCAATCTAATCATGATCATCCTCAGTATCCTCTCCAGTGTCTTCCATAACGGTCATCACCCTCTTATTTGGACACTGTACAGCCATATGCCCAAATCCCATGCATTTAAAGCATTTTATCTGGCGCGCTTTCCCACTAGTAGATTCGGGAACAGTTTGCCTCGTTTCTGGTGCCATGACCTCTTTACCCTTCCCAGTGGGTAAGTTTCCTCTTATAATGGTTGGGGTAGTAGTGTCCATTGCTTTGACTCCCTCACCTACCTCCTTTGTTCCTCCTGATCGACTATCGGCTGAGATGGGTCTATTAACAGTATTGGGCCTTCTGCTTGGAGCCTTAAAGAAGTTGGACCTCCTCTGTCTCTCTACTTTTAAGGCCAACTGAATAGCCTCATCAAGTGTAGTATAGCACTGCAGCTCAACAACACACACTATCTCATATTTTAGACCTGAGACAAATCGTGCTATAGTTTGTTCCGGAGGCTCAATAGACCTATACCTAATCATAAGGGTCTCAAATTCCTACACATAATCATCCACTGTTTTGCCTCCCTGCCTCAAGGTTTGCAGTCGCATAAACAACTCCTGTTTGTAGTGCTCAGGAATGAACCTTTTCCTTAGCAACCTCTTCATGTCCCTCCAGGTCTGAACCTCAGCCTCTCCATCCCGACGCCTGTTGATGATCAGATTCTTCCACCAAAGTGCAGCATACCCTACAAATTCAACAGTAGCCAATCTGACCTCGGTACTGTCGTCGATCTGATAACATTCGAAGAGACCTTCGACCTTATCCTTCTAGTCTAAGTATTCATCTGCTGATCCCTTACCATCATAGGATGGCATATGTAGTTTCACATACTCCAAACCCCGAGGTGGCCTGAAATCCCTATTCTGATTTAGGTTTACCCCAAAATTGTCATCCCTTTCTTCCATGTTTGGAAGATGCTCCTCACCCATCCTTCTATTTAAATTCCCATCTCCCACTACTCTGTTTCGATGAGGGTTTTGTGGAGCTACTAGAGGTGGTGCCTGATGGTTTACCACTGGTGGTTGTGGTAATGTCATCCTATCAATCCTAGTTGCTAGAGTAGCAACTATAGTAGTAAGATCCTGCAGTTGTTCCTCCAAGGTCCTCCTACCTGCAACATTATGACCTTGACCTCCACCAACCCGACTATTGGCTTCATCACCCATTCCTCCATTCACGCTATTATTTGATATGTTTGTGGATGCGATCTATTTGAAGTACTAGTGTAATCTCTAATAATTGTAGCACACTCACTTCACTAAACAACTTCAAGCCAAAACTAATTCACACCGCCACTTACACACTACACACAGAACACACTAAATCCACACAACAATAATATGTCGCAATCCTTCACTTCCATGGTAGCAACAAACACAATGGAATTAATTAAGGATACTCCTCTAAATGGTAAGCAATTAACTCCAACAAGTTAATGTGCAATCAAGGTGATTAACACACAATAAATTTATAGCTTAAATTAGTTTGAACTCAAATTAGTTTCCTAATCCTCCACGCCACTTGGAAATCTTCTAAGGAAATGCTTCTTCCAATTCTGCAATAATGAAGAAACAATATACACTAATTAACAATGCTACAACCAGAAATTCCTCTCCTTCCTCACGTAAACAACACACGACAAGAATGAAGACAATAACCAAACTTTTCTTTCAAATCAGAAGTTTCATCTATCCTCTTCAACAAAGATCAATCACGTAAAGATCAAGGTGACAAAAAAAAATTCAATTGTTCTGAACTTCCACTCTCCTACAATTCGGTTCACAATGGTAAGACAAAAAACTTTCAATTCCCAAACTTCAATCGAAAAACCCCTTCTCACAAACCTTCGAGCTCTGATACCAAAAAGATGATGTGCCTAATTCCAAGCTTAAGCACAATAAAAAGAATGAAGGAAAACACCTCAATTCACACACACAAAAACCGGTTCACTTGACTAGGTAAATCCGGAAATCCTAAAGGTAATGGAATGAAATCTAAAGAGCTCCAATTGCTATTATCAATCCATACAAGTAATCTTCATCAAATAATAACAATTATAATTGAAACCCACGCGAATCAAATCAAGAAAACAAATGGCTCAAACCGCAAATTCCAATCCCTTTCTTCAAATATCCAATTCACGTCACAATGAAGAGAATTATATCATACATCAACACAATCAATCTTATAACAAGCTATTGATCATGAATTGTGAATTAAAACAAGTCTAAGAACATCCAAATCAACCCTAGATATGACGCACTAGTGATGAAATGGAAAACAACAATAAGAAACTGATATTACTCACGATTTCTCCTTGCTGCACTCGCCACAATTTCAACTTCTTTGGATTGAAATTGATAAGAGAATTTGGAATTAGGAAAACCCTAAGCCCTCTCACGAAAATGTGAAGTGTTTAATCTGCAAAATAATCCCCTCAAACCCTCTCTTAAGCAAGTATTTATACTTGCTACTCCTAGGGTTAAAAAGTGCTCAAAATTATAAGTTTGCCACTTTTAAGGTAGCTAACCCTAAATGAAAATTACAAGGAAATAAAAGTGTCCCAAACCAAAATAGTTCAATAAACATTTACAAGATACAAAATAACATAAGTCTTCATGATCCAATTCCTCAGAATAGAGAACAATCGCAGTGGGTCTTTGATTGTTATCCTGAAAAATGTTCGGTGTCCAATTGAAGTTGTAGGACATTTTGGCATCCCATGGAGAATTATAATTGTACCTGTAAGATTATTCTCAAATTTTATTAGAAATAAAGACATAAGGTAAAATATGAGCAATTTGGATAATCATCTAAATTGGGTTCTGAAAAGGTTGACAGTGTCAGAAATTTTCCCATCACTAGGTTAGAATAAACTACAATAAAAATTCTAAAGTTGTTGGTTTTTTCAGGAGATGAATTTTCTACTATAGTAATTATGTACAAATCTTATATGGTATAAGTGCACTAATAAAGATAATGGCTATCTAATCATATAATAACATTTTTGAGTCTAATTTTTTATTTCCCATTCGTAATCCGATCCATACTAGACCCTATGCTCATCTAATGTAGATCCTCGACTTGAGTTAGGAATTTCGTTTTGTTTTGGAGTTGCCACCCAACTGTTGTTAGGAAAGATTGAATTAGGACTAATTGAGCAGATTAGTCCTAATTTAGACCACTAGTCATCGTGATTTCCTCTTCTCGTTTTTTGTGAAAAGAGGAAAGGGGAAAAACCAGAGTTTCTGAGTTCGGAGGCTAACCTATTAAAATCCTAAGGTTACCACCATAACCTCTTAAAATCTAAACTTTATCTAGAAATGTCTTTTATTTTTTTGTTGTCTTTTGTCTTTTTATTGTGTTTTTGAATAAGTTATTCTAAAAAAATGATTTTTTTCCTTTTTAGGGTTGCCCCAAATGGGTGTCTACGTACTTGCTATTTAGGATCAAACATGCCGTAGTTCGCTTTTCCTGAAAAACTTTAATGTGTTGATGATTTTAAATTATGAAATTTCTTTTGATTTATGTTTTTACCATTTTAGGATTTTTCTAAAAAATCTAAGCCTAAGCTTAATGACTTGATTTTTTGAAAATAATAACTTTAAGGAAAAACACCAATTTTGAATTTTTTTAGGAAAATGATTTTTCTAAGTGATAAAAAATTTCATTTTTCTATTTTTCGAGCCATTTCTAATATTATAAATTTTTATTGATTTTTTTATTAATTCTTTATAATTTTTATTGATTTTTTATAATTTTATTAACTTTTATTAATTTTCATAATTTATTATTATTATTTTTTTATAATTTTTATTGAAAAATTTTCTCCTAGATCTTTTATCTATCCTATTCTAAAATATGAATTATTATTATTTTTTTTCTAATATTTTTATCATTTTCTTTATAAATTTTCACATTTTTATTATTTATGATTATAATTATTATTTTTATTTTATTATTCATCCTAAATTAAATCCTAAAAAAAATAATCTAAATTCCGACATTTTTTCTATTTTTGAATTATAAATAACAAATAATAAATAAATAAATTCGCAATAGATAAAATAGATAAATAAATAAATAAATAAAAATAAAAAAATCCGACTTACCTAGATCCGGATCAGTGTGCAGGTCAGGTCGGATTGGGTCAAAGCGGTTCGAGTCGGGTCAATTAGACATGGTGGCTGGGGATGCTCGTTGATGGCATTCCGGTAGCTTTTCGAAGTGGTTAAGGTGTCGATTCCTAGGTTTTCGGGGGTGGGGAACTCAACTGTGGCGGTGGATTTCTCCAAAAACGCCTCCTGGTGGCTGCTCAACGCTTGATCGGTGATCGCAGGTTGAAGAACTCCGGCGAGGCTTCGATTCTCTCTCTTTTTCTCACTTTTGAACCGTGCCTCTGCTTCCTCCCTTCATCCTCTATTTATAGGCGTAAGAAATCGAGTTGGATAAGCTCGGATTTCCTCCGATTGAGGCAAATCGGATTTCGGTTGAAACCTATCTCTGATTTGTGCAAATCCTTTGATTTGTTGCGATTCGATTCGAATTGGATGATGTTTATCTTATTTTTGTTGAAGATCTACTGGATTTGCGCAAAAAATCGAATCAAAACAGCTGAATTCAAAATGGAGGTTGAAGATGATCACGCGCCCAACGCGTGCATCCGCTCCAACCAATTAGCTACTGACACATGTCCCAAGCAAAGAAAAATTTGCAAAACGAGAAATCTGCCTCCCTCGTGTTTCGAACCCCTGACCGAGCCCACTCTCGCGTGCACCAGACCAAGGTTTGGACCAACTGGGCTAGCCTACTTTCGCGATTTTCTTATTGTCGCAATTTGCATATATGTAATGCGATCTTTTTATTTTTTTGTATTTTTTGAAATTTCAAAATTTTGTAAAAATTATTTAACCCTTTTTATTGCCATTTCTGCAATTATTTTTCAAAATTGATATATTTTACCTATTTATTTTATTTTTTGAATATTTTTCCTATTTTTGCTAAATTAGAGAAAAAATGGAAAAAATTGAAAAAAAAATTGGAAACTAATTATTGATTATTATTGATTATTAGGGCAAAAATAGAGTGTTTACAACTGCCCTTCTTTGTAGTAGAGTTTGAAAAACTTAACTACAAAGACAAGAAAGACGCCATTTTTAGCCTCTTGACTGAATGCATAATGCCTTGGTTTGGCTGGTTATCTGGAATTGGGTCTGTAGTAGGGAAATGCTCCACGAGCTAATAGCCCCACTAGTACTTTGTGATGATTAGTATTGCTTAGGAAATGGTCTTAAACAACCTAACAATCTGGAGTAATATATCATCCCAAAAAGTACTTTATGGGCTAACTAATTGGCGATAGGAAACATCTCAAGGATTATTTAGGAGTGTGTTAATGTAAATGGAATAGCTGATGATAGGAAGCGTCTTATCGGACTAGCAACCTTGAAGAGATGATTGTCTTATGAAGCGCTCTTATGAGTTAGCTACCTATCAACAGAAGCGTCTGACTAGACTAGTGACTGTTTGAAGAAAAATACCTTCGAAGAGTACTCTTACGAGTTGACCAATCGGTTACCAACAATTTGAAAAAGTTCTCTCATGAGCTGACTAATTAATAGATTCAAAAAGTACTCCTTTGAGCTAACTGATTGATTTGAAAAATGCTCTTATGAGCTAACTAATCGATAGCTTCAAAAGTGCTCTTGGGAGCTAACTTTAAGCAAGGGTGTCTAGGAAAGTACCCCTTTTGCTGGCTAACTAACCTACAGCGAGAGGCCATGCCTCAGAAGGTGCCCCTATGGGCTGACATTTTTGAAGGGGTATTTGGGAAAGTGCCCCATTGTGGGCTGACCAACATATGGTGGGAAGTGTCTTCTTAGACTCATGACCCTGGGGAAGAAATGTTTCGAAAGGTACCCCTACAGGCTGACCTTAAGAAGAGAGATTTAGGGAAGTGCCCCATTGTGGGTTGACTAACCTATGGGGAGAAACGTCTTAAAAAGTTCCCTTATAGGCTAACCCTAAGAGAGAATGTTTAGGGAAGTGCCCCAATGTGGGCTGACTAACCTATGGTAGGAATATACGTCTCGAAAGGTGCCCCAATGTGCTGACCTTACGAGAGGATGTTTTAGGGAAGTACCCGAATGTGGGCTGACTAACCTTATGCTTTTGAACATGCTTTTACTGACTGAGCTAAATGATTCAATATTTTCATGATATGTAGATGATTTATTTTAATATGTTTGCCAATTTATCGTGAATAGTAACCAAACAACCGAACCTTCGTGCTGGTTTGCTCCTGCTTCGCTTACTCTTGCTTTAACATAGGGCTGAAGATCTTGATGTGCTTCCTTTCTTGTGCTCATGGCTCTTTTGACGGTAGTGTTATCTTACTAATGTACTAGGTTTTAATACTCAAAAGTAGGTGGAATTGTATCACAAAATTTATTTAGATTCATTATCATTTCAATGTTTATTGTTCATTGGTGAAGTGATGGGTAATGTGTTTAGGAATGTTTGTTGTAATGAGAATTGGTTGGAATTATTGACCATTCAGAGACATTAACTTTGCTTGTAAAAAAATGAAAACTAGACTCAACGAAATTTGTATTGAATATTGGCTTTCATAAACATTGGCAAAATTTAGATTCCCTTGCCTAAGGATAGTACATCTTAACAACATCTACATTAATGGGGTTTCTCAATTCTGGACCGTCCATTTGAGTCAGTATCAAAGCACCTCCTGTCAATACCTTCTTCACCACATATGGACCCTCATAGTTTGGGGTAAATTTCCCTCTAGAATCTTGAACATTCGGGAGAACTTTCTTTAGTACCAGATCTCCTTCTCTGAAGCATCGAGGCCTCATTTTCTTGTTAAATGCTCGAGCCATCCTTTGTTGGTAACACTGGCCGTGACACAACGCAGTGAGTCTTTTTTTGTCAATCAGATTCAGCTAATCAAGTCTCTTCTTCACCCAGTTTGATTCAGTTAACTGAGTTTCTAACAGAATTATGAATGATGGTATTTTGACCTTGACTGGCAAGACTGCCTTAGTGCCATATACCAATGAATATAGGGTCAAGGTTGTCAAAATCGCGATTTTACGTAGAATCGCCAGGGGGGTCTGTAGAATCGGAACGTAGAAACGGAACGTAAAAACGTAAGTTTTTACAACCTTTATAAAATAACCTTTAAATATTAAAAATTTACTTACAGTAGTCATTAAAAAATATAATAGATAATATAAATTAAAAATTTCAGTATATAATTGGATCATAAATCACAATAAAAGTCATAATATAGATAATCAAGCATAAGTTATATAATATAAATAATCAACCATAAAAATAATCAACTAAAAGTCTCAATAAAAGTTATGAAATCATAAATCATATTACAAAACAAGAACTAAAATAAATCATCACAATTTCCACCATCTCTCTCATCCATATCATCATCATCATTTGCATCTTCATCATCTTCTTCTTCATCAATGTCAACATCATCATGAGGTGTACTGCTACCAATGATTTCCATATCCTCTAATTCCAAAATTTTTGAAGTTCCTATTTGCATTTCAACTTCAACATTATCAATATCATGAAGGTCCAAATCATTTGGGATTAGGGAATTACTGACAGGACCCTCTAAATTGACATAAGCACCAATTTCGTCCTCCTCCTCATCATCTTTATCTTCACCCCCTAGACTTGGAAAGATATGCAACATACCTTGACCTTCATTCTCATTTGATGAGTCAAACACATTTTCTTCTTCAACTATCCATTCATCATCAAATGGGAGATCTTCAACAGTGAAAGTAGAAGTGTTAGTGTCAGCAATGCATCTTTCTTTCCCATTTCTTAATTTCAAGTTATGCATTACAAAGACTAAATCATTCATCTTTTGTTGATGCAACCTATTCCTCCTTTTGGTATGAACCTGAAAATGAAAAAGGTTATACATAACTTTATAATATTCATAATCTTAATAAATAATAATATATAAAATTGAATAAAAGAACTATTTGTATCGTACCATTTCAAATGCACTTCAATTTCACTCACAACCTAAAGAACTACAAGTCAAACTTAAAACACGAATAGCAAACTTTTGTAGTTCTAGGCATTCATCTCCATATGAATCCCACCATTTAGTTGGAGCTTTTTTGTTTCTTGCTAACCTTGCAGCTTCAATGCCAAATAGTCCCTTAGCATCCTTAAATCTTTCAAGCTGCATATCAATCTTACACCTTTCTGTTGGATTAGAAACCATACGCTCTATGCAACCATATATGATGGGAAAATTTCTGACATTGTTAATCTCTTCAGAACCCAATTTGGATGATTAACCAAATTGCTCATATTTTACCTTATGTCTTTATTTCAAATAAAATTTGAGAATAATCTTACATGTACCATTATATTTCTCCATGGGATGCCAAAATGTCCTACAACTTCAATTGGACATAGAACATTTTTTCAGGATAACAATCAAAGACCCACTGCGATTGTTCTCTACTATGAGGCATTGGATCATGAAGACTTATGTTATTTTGTATCTTGTAAATATTTATTGAACTATTTTGGTTGTATTTTGGTTTTGGGACACTTTTATTTCTTTGTAACTTTCATTTAGGGTTAGCCATCTTAAAAGTGGAAAACTTGTAATTTTGAGCACTTTTTAACCCTAGGAGTAGCAAGTATAAATACTTGCTTAAGAGAGGGTTTGAGAGGCTTATTTTTGCATATTAAACACTACATTTCACGTGAGAATTAGGGTTCTTACCTTGGTTCCAGAATCTTATCAATTTCAATCAAAAGAGTTGAAATTGTAGCGAGTGTAACATCTTGAAATTGCGAGTTATATCAATTTCATTTTGTTGTGATTTCTTTTCTTCTCTAGTGTGTCATATGTAGGGTTGAATTGAGATAGTTCTTGGTCATAAATACATCTTATTGTTCACAAATTCTTGATTTTATTTGAAGTACTTAGCAATTGGATTCGGATCATCATTGAAGATTCCACTTGAAAACGTGTTCTTCTCTATTGGAAAGGAATTCTTATAATTGAGGTTTTCTTTTAAATTTGTGGATTATTTGTGTGGATTATATGAGATTAGAGTGTTGTTAGAAGATATTATCAATGTGGTATTACAATTATATCTTTGAACATTTGGATTTCATCATATCTTCATTAGGGTTTACGTGAAATTGCCCTTTGTGGATCCGGTTTTGCCTTGACTTGAGATTGTTTTTCTTAAGTCTTTTGATTGTGCTTCTAAGTGAATTTAGACACATCATCTTTTTAGTATCAGAGCTATATCATATTTGGAGCTAAGATTGATTACATGCTAATTGAAGAATTGGTTACATTAATTGGAAATTGATGGCATTGTTCATGTGATTGAGACTAGTTTGATTGACATTGTTTGATTGTCTTTCAAATTAGTTTTTATATGTGCTTAATCTTGGTTTTAGGAACATCATCTTTTTGATATCAGAGCACATGTTGAGAGAAGGGATTGGTTGTATTTGATTTCGTGGAATTGATCACCAATTAGGGTTGATTTAGTGAAAACCGCAATTGTGTTGATTGTTGTGGTTTTGAGCTTGTGAAATTACCTTGGCTTGGAGTTTATTTTGCTGATTGTTGGAGTTGGTTTGAGAAGGTTATTGCATCATTTTGTGATCACTAATTTTCATGGAAGGGCAGAAGTATCAAGTGTTGTTTAATTCAACAATTTTTGGAACTTGCAAAACTTACCAAAATCCTTGCCGTAGCTTGTTGTGGCGTGGAGGAGGATGTGTAGTTTGTTGTTTGATTTCCATTGTATAATTCTGAATTGGTGGAGTATAATTTGCAGATTACATTGAGTTTTGATTAGTAAGGAATTATTTGAATTCAAACACATGCAATTAAGTTGTGGGAGTTAATGATTGCTATTTGAATTTGAATTCGTTGTTACCAATTGAGGAAGGCTTGCAATAAGTGAAGTTGTTTGAATTTCAAATTGAAAGTTGCTACCTATTGTGGGATTCGGAATTCATTTTGGGAAAGTCACTTATTAGTCTTTTGTTTTCATTATTTACCGTGGAAGTTGAAGTCTACTTGTACTTAATATCCATCTTGTTGTTGTTGTGGAAGTAACACATCATTATTGTTGTTGTTTCTTGTGTGTTGCCGTGGAGTGATTTGTGGAAATTAAATTTGTTGCACCGTGTAATTGTGGCGTGTTGTGGAGAAGAGTATTACACGTGAGTTGCAATTATATAATTGTAACATTAAGTGGGTTTGTTTGTTTATCTTTTGTAGTTGCTATTGTGTGGAGTTTAGGGAAGCATAGTAGTGGAAGTGTGTACCCTTGAATCAAATTGTTTTGAGGAACAACATACGAGAATCTACAAATATGTCTAATGACAGTGTGAATGGGGGATTGGGTGAAGAAGCCAATAGCCAGGTTAGTGGAGGTCATGGTCATAATGTGGCAGGCAGGAGAACTTTGGAGGAGCAACTTCAGGACCTTACTACTATAGTTGCTACACCGACAACTAGAGTTGATAGGATGACTTTGCCACAACCACCAGTGGTAAACCAACCAGCACCACCTCGAGTAGCTCCACAAAACCCTCATCGAAACAGAGTAGTGGGAGATGGGAATTTGAATAGAAGGATGGGTGAGGAGCATCTTCCATACAGGGAAGAAAGGGATGACAATTTTGGGGTAAACCTAAATCAGAATAGGGATTTCAGGCCACCTCGGGGTTTGGAGTATGTGAAACTACAGATGCCATCCTATGATGGTAAGGGATCAGTAGATGAATACTTAGACTGGGAGGATAAGGTCGAAGGTCTCTTCGAATCTGATGAGATCGACGACAGTACCAGGGTTAGATTGGCTGCTGTTGAATTTGTAGGGTATGCTGCACTTTGGTGGAAGAATCTGAACATCAACAGGTGTCGGGATGGAGAGGCTGAGGTTCAGACCTAGAGGGACATGAAGTTGTTGCTTAGGAAAAGGTTCATTCCTGAGCACTACAAACAGGAGCTGTTTATGCGAATTGCAAACCTTGAGGTAGGGGGGCAAAATAGTGGATGATTATGTGCAGGAATTTGAGACCCTTATGATTAGGTATGGGTCTGTTGAGCCTCCAGAACAAACTATAGCACGATTTGTCTCAGGTCTAAAATATGAGATAGCGTGTATTGTTGAGATGCAGCGTTATACTACACTTGATGTGGCTATTCAGTTGGCCTTAAAAGTAAGGAGACAGAGGAGGTCCAACTTCTTTAGGGCTCCAAGCAATAGGCCTAACACTATTAATAGACCCATCTCAGCCGACGGTAGATCAGGGGGAACAAAGGCGGTAGGTGAGGGAGTCAAGGCAGTGGACACTACTACCCCAACCATTATAAGAGAAAACTTACCCACTAGGAAGGGTAAAGAGGTCATGGCCCTAGAAATGAGGCAAACTGTTCCCGGATCTAGTAGTGGGAAAGCGTGCCAGATAAAATGTTTTAAATGTATGGGATTTGGGCATATGGCTGCACAGTGTCGAAATAAGAGGGTGATAACTGTTATGGAAGACATTGGAGAGGATACTGAGGATGACAATGATCAGATTGAGCCTACGGATCTACCAATAGCACTGTAGGAACATTATGATGATCAGAATGCAAATGTACCTCAGGAGCATATAGGAGGGAAATATCTACCCCTTAATGTGTTACGCAGGATTTTATCTACATCTCCTGATACCAGTGATATTCAGAGGGAGAACATATTTCATACCTCTTGCAGAATCAGAGGTAACCTTTGTGTACTCATCATCGATAGTGGTAGTTGCACGAATGTTATATCTGCTACATTGGTAGACAAATTACAACTGTCTACTATACCACATCCTAGTCTTTATTATTTGCATTGGCTGGATAATAGAGGTAGTATGCATGTTACCCTTAGGGCAAAGGTTCCTGTGAGTGTCGGGCAGAACTATCATGATGAGATCCTTTGTGATATAGTTCCTATACATGCATTCCATTTGCTGTTGGGTCAGCCTTGGTTGTATGATCGATGGGTGATACATGATGGGTTTGAAAATACCTACATGTTCAACATGGGCGAGTCACACATAGTCCTATTACTGATGACTCCATCTGAGGTCCAGGGTTTTCAGAAACAGATCAGGCATCCATCCACTACCATGGTTAGCCGGAAGAGCAGGACAACAGAGATACTAGGGTTCAATTCCACAACCGATCCTCTAGATTTGAGGGCAAATCTTTCAGAAGCCCGAGGAGATGATGGGAAATTTTCTGACACTGTCAACCTCTTCAGAACCCAATTTAGATGATTAACCAAATTTCTCATATTTTACCTTATGTCTTTATTTCTAATAAAATTTGAGAATAATCTTACAGGTACCATTATATTTCACCATGGGATGCCAAAATGTCCTACAACTTCAATTGGATATAGAACATTTTTTCAAGATAACAATCAAAGATCCGCTGCGATTTTTCTCTATTCTGAGGCATTTGATCATGAAGACTTATGTTATTTTGTATCTTGTAAATGTTTATTGAACTTTTGTGGTTATATTTTGGTTTTGGGACACTTTTATTTCTTTGTAACTTTCATTTAGGGTTAGCCACCTTAAAAGTGGCAAACTTGTAATTTTGAGCACTTTTTAACCCTAGGAGTAGTAAGTATAAATATTTGCTTAAGAGAGGGTTTGAGAGGCTTATTTTTGCATATTAAGCACTACATTTCACGTGAGAATTAGGGTTCTTACCTTGGTTCCAAACTCTTATCAATTTCAATCCCAAGAGTTGAAATTGTGGCGAGTGCAACATCTTGAAATTGTGGGTTATATCAATTTCATTTTGTTGTGATTTCTTTTCTTCTCTAGTGTGTCATATCTAGGGTTGAATTGAGTTAGTTCTTGGTCATAAATACATCTTATTGTTCATGAATTCTTGAGTTTATTTGAAGTACTTAGCAATTGGATTCAGATCATCATTGAAGATTCCACTTGAAAACGTGTTCTTCTCTATTGGAAAGGAATTCTTATAATTGAGGTTTTCTTTTAAATTTGTGGATTATTTGCATGGATTATATGAGATTAGAGTGTTGTTAGAAGATATTATCATTGTGGTATTATAATTATATCTTTGAACATTTGGATTTCATCATATCTTTATTAGGGTTCACGTGAAATTGACCTTTGTGGATCCGGTTTTGCCTTGACTTGAGATTGTTTTTCTTAAGTCTTTTGATTGTGCTTCTAAGTGGATTTAGGCACATCAATATAATCCAATCTTAACATTAGCATCAACTTTAAAATCATCACTATAATGATAATGGGGATTCAAATAATAAGCTACAACTTGCAATGCTCTATGAAGTTGAAGCTCCCATCTCTAGTTAATAATCTTGAAGATAGGTTCATAACTACATTAAATAAATATGATTTCAATTTAGAAATGAAACTTTAAAATTAGCACTAAAGAATATATATATATATATATATATATAGCTAACAAGTTACGATATTACCTTTTCTTCACATTGTTGA